>VOPJ01006815.1:76514-131282 GCA_014673585.1 Semibalanus balanoides | reverse complement strand
GGACAGTAGCGGGACAGCAGTTGGACAGTAGCGGGACAGCAGTTGGACAGTAGCGGGACAGCAGTTGGACAGTAGCGGGACAGCAGTTGGACAGTAGCCGGACAGCCGCCGGACAGTGACTTGTCAGCGGGAGCGGCTATCCATCAGCGGCACCTATCGGCGGCAGCGGCCGCTGTCTCGGAGGACAGCGCCGTTAACAGCAGCGCCGCCGTCGCCGTCGCCGCCGCCGGCTGGGAACGCCGCCAGCGATGCCGGAAGGAAGATCGAAGAGCCTGCTTCCGTCGCTCCCCCGCAAACAGGGCTCATTGGTCAGGCGGTGGGAGGCGGCGCGGGGCCGCTGCTGACCACGCATAGCAGCCGGTCACGCTTGGCTGACCCGCGCCTCTGCCAGGTCAGGCGGCACAGGCGCTCAGAGCGCCGGCTGGGGGGATCAGATGGGCGCGGTGGGGGGCGCTGCAGCCAGGGGCGATCAGAAAATGGAAAGATGCTTGGTGGTTTGAAGCTAGTTGTTTTGTGTTGGTCAAGTAAAGATACAATCGGGAAGGAGTAATATTATGTTATTCAATGCGTATACACAGACAGGAACAAGTGAATGTTCAGTTTGATCGTCGTTGCTTATTGCATCAATCTCCTCATGGACGTGTCTCATGCTGCATATATCCCCCTCGATACATTTCTAACATATGTTAGTGATAACTTGATCCTATATATACTGCTGATTCCATTCCAGGACATGCGCCTCAGAGTTAATTTATAGGTACACAGGTCTACTCGGTACTCCTGATCGATATTAATTATTCAGTGTTTGTAAATAACTGACTCATCAATCTTAGCTTAAACGTTGAACTCTACGGAATCAAAATGGGACAATTCAGATAAATATGGTGGGTGTTTCCAGCAGTCTTGTGCCTGGATCCCGAACATGGATCTGGGATCCCAGTGGATCCCTCGACATAAAATACATCAGGATCTAGAATCTTCGTCGATCCATCGACTAATTGTGTACCTGGATTTGGTGTCTAATACGGATACCGGGACACAGGACCAGACGCGCAACCATGATTTTCGTAAGGGGGGACATGACCTCAAGGGGGCCCCGTCGGGCCACGAGGGGGCCCCACGATTGCGATCCCAATAAAGACCCCTGCACATATTATCAGGGGCGGATCCAGGGGAGCCATTACTTCCCCCGGTTCCGAAACCATAATTTACCCCCAAGAAAAAATACAAAAACACACAAAAAAGGCAGAAGTACCTACAGTTACAAACAGGCTGACGACACGCTCCCTGCCCCCCAAAGGTACACTACTTTATCGCTGATGGCTGACGGCCTGTTGTCCCCCCACGCTCCACAACTTTTGTGAAATACGCCACTTGATTTGGCCCCACAAAACCAACGGTTAGATCCGCCACTGCGTATTATGCAATATTGAGAGAAAATTGTCAGCACACTAGAAAGAGAGCCAGCAGCAGTTCCTATATACAAACTTCTTCAGCGTAGTGTGCGGTGATATGCATGCCTTACGTAAGTAGTGAATTACATCGATCATCTCATATTGCGCGGAAACTGGAAACCCAGACTCGGGGAGTACGGTTGGGTATAAGAACACCACACTATAATATCCCAACACTATTAATCCATACCTATTCAAAGGCAGTGGGAGATTATTCAGATTATTCTCAGAATTTGAAAGTCATAGCGATTATCTATGGACACCAGTTTTCAAACGGCGGATAAATCACATACCCCGAATCAAACGGTGTCCTTGGAAAAAATCGGCGCAGCCGTTCCTGAGACTGGCCATGCAATGCCACTTTGCTTTTGCTTTTTGGTGGTCATAACGATGATCTAGAGTCACCAGTTTTGAAACGGCTGATAAAATTGCATTCCTTCTCCAAGTAGAATGGTGTCTTTTGAAAGAAAATAGGTCCAGCTGTTCCTGAACATTCGGACAGAGGCCCACCGGGCCGCCTCATAGGGGCCTAGGGGGCCGCATTTCGTAAGGGTGTACGGGCCTGTGTGCCTCCTTGTATGTGCCTCTGGACCCTGCAGATTGAAATATATAATGTAAAACTTTGACTTTCATTTGTTATTGTTTTTATCTTTCAATACAACAGAACAGGGGACCACACGGGGCCGCCTCAGAGGGGCCCCACCTGGCCGCCTCTTGGCAGGCACGTAGCCAGGGAGTGGCCGCGCCCTCCCCCCTCTTGGAGGCCATGGGACCCTTTTCGGTGCACGCAGCGTGTCAAAAAGGGCCGACGAGACTACGGAGCACGGTATTTGGATGGACGGAATGTCGGTCAGATTTGGAGGGAATGGACTCTATCAAAAGTCTGGAGATCACGCGAAGCATGGTCTTTATAGAGACTAGAGCACTTCAGGGGCCCTTTAGGGCCACCGCCAGGGGTGTAGTTTCCTATTCAGTTGGGGGCTGCAGCCCCCCCCCCCCAACTTGGACGAGGAAGTCGGTCAGATCCGGTGAGAAATCTGTATTTTGTGGATTTCGATGGTACTTTAAGCGATTCTTCCCAGTTAAGCCCCCCAAACTTTTTTGAAGAAGCTACGCCCCTGGCCACCGCCCAACAGGACCCTCTATGAAAGACCAGATGGCTCCATGGACGTTCAATGGACCCCTGTTGAGGTCAGAGGGACCTCTGGCTATGCCGAAAGGGTCCCTGGGCGATTCAGAAGGGCCATGCACATGCCGAATGGGCCCGTAACCAGCACAAAAGGGCCCCTGGGCAGGTTGGATAGGCTCCTGGACAGATCGGAGGGGCCCCTGAGCAGGTCTAGATGGCCCGTGGGCATGTCAGCTGGACAACAAAGCAGCCAGCGCAGTCCCTTACCAGGTCTAAAGGGCCCCCTGGACAGACCAGAGGGCCTCTGAGAAGTTAAAAGGGACCTATGTAGGTCAGAGGGGCCCTTGACCAGACTGGAAGGGTCCCTGGGCGGGTGAGAAGGGCCCCTGAACATGCCTAATTGGCCGTTGTCCTCAGGGGGCCCCACGGGGCCGCCTCAGAGGGGCCCCACGAGCTGCTTCAGAGGGGTCCCACGGGGCTGCCTAGCCTAAGAGGGGCCCACATCGCCTCAGAGGGGCCCCGCATCTCATAGGGGGGGGGCAAGGGCCCGTGTTCCCCCTGGTTGTGCCTCTGCACAGGACTCTATATCCGGATATCAGATTTGTCCCGGGATTCAGGCACATGGATGGTTTCAATATAATTCACATTTCAGGTATCTAAATTTCATGAGATTCCCGCTTGCGATGCGACGTTGTTTTGATCTAGAGCAGGATGATGCCTTTTTCATGGAGTTTGATATTCTGTTCCGGGTTCAGCTGTCAACAAACTCCACTTTTGACCGTTCTTTATTCTGGGTGTGAGAGCCAAAGTTAACTTGCGACGGAAGTTTAAAGGACTCAGTGGGGAATAGCGGTGTCAATTGGTAACCAAAATTTTGGTTACCGAAAAAATGTATGACCGATTCGGTAATCGGTCGGTCAGGCTTATAAATTTTTGGACACTTTTCGGTCAGCTCAAACTTGTTTAAATAAGTATACTGTTTAAAAATCGGTCAAATCTTGGACATTTTTGGCCTCAACCAAAATTGGTCAATATTTGGACAACCAAAATTGCCTCCTGTTTGGTATTGGATTGGTTTTTGGTCAGGAAATTTTTGGGAAAATGACATCAACTAGTGAGGAACTCCGGAGTTATACGTCAAATCTAAAGCTATGTGTCTGCTTCCATCATAAGTTAAGAGGGAGACCAGGGCACGTTCTGTCACTTTTTTGGCTTAATTGGCCCTGCGGGCACACTTTTTCAGAGTTGGTGATTTGAATACTTTCCCAATAACTGTTACATATTCAATAGCATTCAAATCGTTTTTAGGAGTTCAAGTGGTATCTCAATTTGTTTCGATCACCAGTGTCATAATGTGGCGATGACTCATGACAGGAACCTGCCCCAATAACGGGGGCACGCTCTTGTCACCTATGGGGCACATTCTGTCATGTGATGGTGGCACTTCCTGTTATCACCCGAACGGTCATTTGTGGTGTCCCTGCAGGGGAGAGAGGGTTTCATTCATCGCCACCATCAATAGTTGTAGTTAAATGACGGCTATATTACGATCCAACCACTTGCATTTTACGTTTTCTTGGTTATGCCATGCACGAATCAGAGTCCCCTGAGTACCGCCTATGATTTTTAATTTTGAACTTTTTCCCTTTCATACATTAAAAACCATGACATTAGAAGCTCAAAAACGGCTTTGCATAACATCGGTCGAATGACCATCGGCTACAATGACTTTTCAAAAACATCCAATATTTATCGAATGTGTTGCCCCCTTGCCCCACCATTTTTGAACAAAAAAAAAAAAACCAATTTCGTGGTCAAAAAGAAACATTTTGTTCACGACGGATCGAATGGTGTTCTTTCTCATCGAAATCGGCCAAGCGGTTCTCGAGATCTCTGGGCGGGAGGGGGGCAGATTCTGCCCCCGCAGGTTAAACGTAATTTCTGGCCGCTCGTGAACTGCATCGGCACCGCCCGATTCGTTTTACTCTTGTACCATACTGTAAACTACCCACTACATATTCTGTAAAAACAACAGGCAATCATTTTTATAGGCGTCGTTCATAAATCATAAGCGATACGGATAGGAATTATGAACAGATTCAGTGACTGAAACCTGTCCCACGCCACTATAGTCTGGTGAGAGAGCAGGACCACACGTGCGCCTTCACTCGACGACATACAGCTGTACATCTGACACTCTTATATCGTTCCTATCGTTTATGCAGCAAATTGGGTATGAATGAGTAGGAACCAGAAATACGACATCATGAATGTGCACACATTTACAATCAAACATTACTAATAGCCCATGGTAGCATTCAAAGACCACATACATTATCATAGCAATGGCTTTCAAACCAAAATGTTGTTCACTTAATAAAAAGGTTTAGATTTCTGTTGAAAAACAAACTTTTCCAAATTGGACCAATCTGGTCGCAGGCATGTTGTTGCTTTGATAGTATTTGGCCACAGCAAACACAAAGGAACATATGTTACGAAACAACAATATACCTGCGGTGGATAGTTCACGAGGAAACACCGATGATATAATGTGCCCCGTGACAGAACGTGCCCTGTTCTCCCCTACAGAAAATGGTGAAACTCAAGCAATGTTAAAAATACGTACACAATGTTTTGCCTTGTCACAAAATTTCAGAAAATCGTATGTAAGTGCTTTGTATTGAGATGCTCACCAATACAACGACTTTGTCAAACATATTAAAAACAGCGCGTTTCGCGAAGGTTTACAAGACTGTAACATTGTCAGCTACATCGTCTATTCAGCTTACGCTATCTGCTTCAATTGCAAATGTTACTGAAGTCGCTGATTTAAAGAAATCAAATGATTTATGATATGGGTCAATAACAAAATCACTACTTGCTTGAATGCAAATAAGCGTATATGTATATAGGTATATATACATACATACAACCAAGTGGTTTTTCACCTGGACACAACATACAGCGCCTAATCTGGGTGGTGTGTCGGTGACTGCCCCGTCGCGTGACCGGGTGGCCGCTGGGCCCACTGCCCAGATACAACCATGACCTCTGCGACCCCGGCCAGTCCTGCGCCCGCTCCGGCGCCAGTGCTAGTCCGCTACCGCTACATGATAGCGGCGTGTGGTAGCGGGCGGCGGCATCGAGACATCCAGTGGCACCCCACCAACATGTGTATGTAGGCTCGAAGGGCGTTGTGATATAAGTGCATTATTGCACTTTTACACCAATGAAGGTAAAATGAGAATGACTGAGTATTTGGATTTGGATGAATGTAAAATGAGAAAGAATGACACCTGTAAATTGAGAATGACTGACTGATGACAAATATATGAAATGAGAAATGAGATGAGACATGTATATGACGGAGTGTTAATTGCTTCTGTGGGAATGCCTTGCTGAAAATATCTAGATTTGCTATCGCTGCAAGTGTGTTGGTCTGTTTCTATAAGCTTTGGAGAAGTATGGTAGGAACGTGTCAAACAAAGAATAATCTAAGCCATTCGTATGTTAGTCACTACCTGCACGGCATGCTGCAACAAAATTAACTAATTGCACCCAGAGCTGAATTTGCAAATAAATAACATCCGTTTGAGCGATTTTTTCATTTAATCACCAATCATACGGTAATTGCAAAGGTATTACATAGTCAATCAGCAATTCTCATTACATGCCTTGGAATGGTTACGTTTATTTACAGTTGGTAAATTGGATGGATAGTAGAGGTTCTGTGCAAGCTAACAACAATTATCCAGTAACACATCCATTTATCAACTGGGAAGCCGGAAGCATGAACTTTGGCACCTCTCATTTGCCTTATTCCGCGACCCGCGTGCATTCACCTAAAGGAGACTCCCATCATACATTGTGCATAAATTGAAACCGTGGAGAATTAATGTAGTGGCAAAGCCAATCATTGTAGTGAAATGTTGTGTCATTCTCGGTGAGCAATGATGGTGCGAATGCAAGTGGAACGGTTCAAGTGAGCATGCAAAAATAAATCGATTTTCTGAACCGTGATTATGAGGCAGTCCGTGACGTCATCATACCATCGTACCGGCCAGCTCAGCGTGTGGTGCGCGAGCGCCGTTAGACATCTAGCGGCCGGCTTACCAACTTATGACTCCCCAACGCACTACCGACCCTTGAGGGCGGCGCTAGTGAGCTGAAGACTGTTGCGTTGGATCATAGATGGCGGTAAGAGCCGGTCTACGGCACCTGTTGGCAATGACCGTCATCCATAGCGGCCGTCAGTTGACGTCGTATCCCAAGCCAACGGCCAACAGAAATTTAAGAAAGCAGGGTTTCAAGATCTGCTGTGACCTTGCAACTTCGCAATATGCATAACGGATTGATGTGGTAGCTCGCAAAAGTGCACTGTGTAATCCGGAACTGACAACATAAATTTATATCGGGGTACGGGAGGCAAAATCACAAAAGTTTGACAGAACACTTAGTTCAACAGGCATCTCTCCCTTGTGCATTAATTATCAACTAAGAATATAAGTGCAATACCTAGTGACATTCACTACAAGTGAATGTCCTACGCATATCTGAGTCCAAAAGATGAACCTACGCATATCTGAGTTATGTTATCATATTTCATGTGAAGGGCTACGTCATACATAGATATAAATATACTTAATTATTAGGCCACTTCATTCCTGGCATTAACGCCTAATCATACATCATATCAAAGTGGCTAGTTTGTCTTCAATAAGTGGCACCTTCAGTTCAAGACTAGCAAATGGTCATTTATTTAAATTAAATTGCCGCGAAACTTAATAAATCAATAATCAAACTGTACAAACAACAATCAATCACTGCGAAGTTTTTGTCTAGTTTTTTAGAACTTTTTACATTTTTCATCTGTAAAATGTTTTGCTTATGCTTGAATATCAAATTAAAACTACATGCAATGAGCTCTTAACAGGGGCTGATTCTGGGAGGGGAGGGGGACGGCCATGGCCCCCAAAACGTCTGAAATCGAAGCAAAATTGACACATTTCCTGATATCATAGAAAATCTATTCAACTTCTGCGATGCAAATGTCTTAAATCAGCTATCAATGCATAAGCAAACGGAATCCGATGATTTTTCAAAATTATGTGAGAACTTTTGGACTTTCTCCTCCTTCCCCAACCACCGGTGGCCTCTTCCCAAACTACCATTCTGGATCCGCCCCTGGCTCTCAACATCCACATTCACTCATTCCAACAAACAAAACACGTGCAAATAAATCACAAATGTATCACATTACAAGGACATTGAGCAGAGGGCGCTGGCTGGATGACTGTGCTGCACTGACCAGTCATCTTTCCTGACAGACCAGGTTTGTCGCCGACTGTCCACGGGCTAGCGTACACACTGGTACATGCATACAGCTCCACGCTGCATGTCAGAAGAGACACCCTACAGCAGACAGTTGCCAGCCGTATTCGCGACTGCTGATCTGCGCTGACTCTTGAGGTCTGCAGCTGAGTGTCGCTCCGGGGAGCGGGAGATCCTGGGGGGTCGGGAAGGGGGAGTTAAGATCCCTAGGCCTCCTGGATGTTACAAAACTGGGATGGGGTGGCGTCCGGGGGTCCAAATACAGACATTAAAAATGGTTGGGGCGCCTCTTGAAGCAGAACAAAGTGGACGGTCATAGGTCAGAAAGGGCCCCAGACATGCCAAAATAGATGTTTATAAACCGAGCTAGCCGTCTTCAAATCGGTATGGGTGATCCATGCCGACTTAAAAACGACCTGAGGGGCCCTCAATAGGCCAGAGGGCAGAGACTCTCGGTCGTCCTGCGATGGCCCCTGGTCGGTCTGAGAGGGCCCAGATTTGGTCTTGGGGCTCACAGTCGTCCTGAAGGACCCTCAGTCGGCATGAGGGGCCCTCGGTCGGCCCGAGGGACTCACATGCCGACTTGAATGCATTTTGAGGGAGCCCTCCGCTGTTCTATGGTGGCCCTTGGCCAGCTTGAGAGGCGCTCCGTCGTCTTAAGATCCCCTTGATCTACGTGGGATGACCTTCGGCCTGCCTGAGGGGACCGCAGTCGGCCTGAGAGGCCCCAAAGTCAACCTGGGGGTCAAGAGTCGGTATGGGGGCCCAGAGCCGGCCTGGGGGTCCACAGTCAGCGTGAGGGGTCCTTTGGTCGGACTGATATGGTTCTCAGTCGGTCTGAGGGGGCTTGAGGGTCCATCGTTCCGCCTGAGGGGCCCTCGGTTGACCTTAAATAATCCTCTGGCCTGATGAGGCCCCAAAGTCAGTGAGAGGGGACCCACAGTCGGTCTGAGGAGCTGTCAGTCGGCATGAGATAGCCCCTCAGCCAGCTTGAGGGGCTCCTCTGTCAGCCTGAGGCCCTGAGGCCTGAGGGGAGCCCTCGGTCGGCTTGATGTCTGAGAGGCCCTTAGTCGGCTTGAAGGGGCCCTTGGTTAGCCAGTAGGGCCCAAGGCCTCCGTCTTTCTGGGAGGCCCTCAGTCAGCATAAAATGGTCCTCTGTGGGCCTGTGGGACCCTGTGGCTTCCTGAGATGACCCTCGGTCAGCCTGTGGGGCCCTCGTCCGACCTGAGAGGCTGAGGGGTCCTCGTTCGGCCTGAGATGGCCCTCGGTCGGCTTGGGTCCCTTTTTTTAGTCTGAGCGGGCCCGGTCGGCTTGAGGGCTCTTAATCGGCCGGAGGGTCCTTGGTCTGGTCTGAAACGTATTTTGTAAGACCTTATCGCGTCCAATGCCTGGCTGAGATGTCCATATGCCAGTCTGAGTGGGCCCGCTCAATCTGAATGGATTCTTTGTTGTCCTGAGAGGGCAAAACCAAATCGGTAGGTTTTTGCTTCTCCCAAAGATCACGACCTAAAAGTATTTTTTATTTCCTCCCGCTCAACAACTTTTCTCTGATGCCCCCGGTCAACAACAACTTTTCGCTGACCCCCGCATCGACACTACTCCGGGGCACCTTGTTTTGCGGGGCCCCTGTCTCCGGTGGGCCCCCTTAAGACTTGACCCCCAGACTCGGAAAGCTATCTCCAGCCCTGATGTCGCTGCACTGCAAAGCAAACCAGGGTATCCACTATCATGGCGAGATGATATTCGAATCATACGGATGCACCATATATGCGCAGCTTCAGTCGTTCCTCGGTTCATAGGTATGCGATTCCTCCAGAACTCCTGCGTTCCTGCGGAAAAATTACCATTAATACAAATTGCATACCTGCTTACATCAGAACATGGTATGTTTGCTTCAGACATTCAGACGTAAGCTTAACATGCACCCAGGTGGTTATATGAAGGGGTACGATGTATGCGAATAAAGTGTACCTAAATTATGATTTGGTTCAAAAATACAAAAAAAAAACTAATATTCATTTGTGTTGGAAGCTCCGAAATTTTATCGTTATTTTACACTCACATTCATCATTTCCTTACAAGCTGAAAACAGGAAGGCTTGAACGAACATTGTCTGTTTGACTTCCCACATGCAACATGTATACGACGCCAGGCACGCCGGCTGATCTTATTCTGACTCATATGCGCTCAAATGCAAATACGCGCTGCTACCATATGCGCATACATTATCGCACACACGTCCAATCACACAACACACACACATACAGCTGCCTGAGCCATACGCACAACGGCAGTAACGATATACGCACAGCGGCCGAAACCATTCATGCAGGACGCAGTGCAGCCATGAGACAACACAGCTCGCATTGTATCGCGCCGGACCTGAGAGTGACAACACCAGGCCGGACCGCTTCCTAATGAATTGAGGTCAACAGCCTTCAGCGCGGCCGCCTGGAATCCCTCCCCCTCGGCGCCCCGCCCCTGCGCGCCGCTGGGTGCCGCCTATCTATGCGGTGCGCGCGGCAGACACAAAAACAGGGGGTCTCGGCGCGGCGGGGAGGGGCCGCGCGCGGGGACGTCTAGTGATTGATGATGGCGGCCGGAGGGGAGCTTGGGGAGGGGAGCGGGGGAGGGGAGCGGGGAGCGTCCCCTGTCATGTGGCGGCACACGATAGATCCCTCCGCCGAGCTGGATCGCGCCGGATGCAGGTGCCGTGCAGACCTGCACACGCACGAGGCGCAACCCTCCCCTCACTCGCCCGGCCCTCGGAGCTCCCTGTCCCCGTCCCTGTCCGTCCTCAGAGGGACGGGGAACCTGGATCCAGTGGTGCGTGTTGTCCAGGCGGTAATACGCACAGCGGCCTGCTGTTTCTCCGTTTCGGACGGTGAAGTGATTCGCAGATGACCTGGCCTTCCGTGTGTAAACTCGCCCGCATCTGTTGCCAGATTCTTCTGTGAAAATGAGAGGTTTCACGTTCAACAGAAGGGATGTTATCTCAAATGTTTGTTTATGGAACGTCAGAGCTCTCATGCTTGATCGGGAAGATCGTCTATTATCCGCTATACTTCCATCTCTTCTCCATCTGTCCGTGCCTATCTGTTCACCGGTGCGTGCGCCGGAACCGGCGTCCGTCTCGCGTTGCGCACGTCTTTCCTGTTCCATCTCTCGCACTTCCTCCGCCTCTCTCCCTCTCTCCCTCCCTCTCTCGCCTCTGCCTGCTCTGCTTTGTGTGGGCGGGCGGGCGGGAACAGCACGGCCGGCAGCGCAGCGGCGGTGCGGCCCGGCATTGATTTGGTCCCGACCGCCAGACAGGCCCGGCACG
This sequence comes from Semibalanus balanoides, assembly GCA_014673585.1. Taxonomy (NCBI): domain Eukaryota; kingdom Metazoa; phylum Arthropoda; class Thecostraca; order Balanomorpha; family Balanidae; genus Semibalanus; species Semibalanus balanoides. The sequence continues at coordinate 120,046 of VOPJ01006815.1, read as the reverse complement.
GGTGATGGATGGAGCCGGCGGCCTGCGAGCCTCCTTTGTGGCTTCCCGCACCGCCGCGCCGCGCCGCAGCCGCCGCCGCCAGCCGCCCGGCCAGCACGGCACAGCGCCACAATGTCTTCATCAGGCCACGATGCATGTCTGGATCGCGACGGGCGGCTGGCGGCTGGCGGGAGCTTCGAATAGAAGCCAGGTGCGTCACCAACGGTCGGTGTTACCTGGGGTATTCGAGACCAGGGTTGGATGAGACCGGCGGAAAGTCAGATTCATCTGTCTTGTATCGCTACGCTATGCTCCGCTTGATAGTACCGTTCATCGGCGATACTCCTGACCCAGTTTCAGCTAATTGGCAATCTTGATCAGATATTAGGCGTGTTGTGTGTGGCTCGTCATTTGGCCCGACTGATGGGGTTTCCCGCGGGCTCCGCCAGCCACACATGCGGCCGCCCTCTGTTTGCGTTGATTTCGAGTCGTCACGTCAGCAAACATCGCCTCGGTAACCTGAGCGGCGCCGTACTCTCGAGTCTCGAGTGATTGTAAAAACGTCGCCGCCGCCGCCTCCAACGGCCATGCGTCATCGTCCGTATCCATCTGCCCTGGATGGCGGCGCGTTATGAAGACAAACGATCAGTTCTGGCCTCGAGTACCCGTGTCAACACCTCGCCACTCATCGGCCATCAATCGAGCCGCCTCGCCACACACGGCACAACTTCCAACATCGCAGCGAACGACGCAGCGATACAGCGATGCAGCGATGCAACAATGCAGGGATTCATGGGTATAATGATCTGCCGGTTGCGCTGCGATCTCACGGTATTGCTCAGTTTGGGAGGAAGACAGGGTGCTCAGGTAGGGAGGAAGACCTCTGTCTTGAAGACCTGAGGGACATGAGGAAGACAGAGAGAAGGACAGGGGGCAGACAGAGGGATGAGACAGGGGTCAGAAGGCCAGCCGAGTGCCCGGCTGCGCTCCTCGCCTTGCCCTCGACCCTGGAGATCGGTCAGCAGCGATCGGTGGCTGACGCCCTCTGATTGTCCCCTGATTAATGTGGCTACGGCACCCTGTCCCTCTGGTCCCTCCGTGCCCCGCGGTGCCGCCGCGGTGCCGCCGCGGTTCCGCGAGGACTTCGCCGCGACAAAGCGACCCGCGGAGGCGGCGGCGGCGCCGCGATGGGCTTTATGATGGGCGTCGTGGCCGACTCTGCCATTACTCAACCCATCCCCGCCGGGCCGCCGTCTCCCGGCTCCTAATGGGCCCACTAAAAATTCCCGCCGGAGCAGGGCGGCCGCCTGGCAGTCGCGGACGGCGCCGGGGCACGGCCGCACGCGCTGCAATGTGAGCTGACCTGCACTGTGCTCTGTGTGCGCGCTGCGCGATCGCCGCTCGACCGACGCTTCACCGACGCTTCATCCGACGCGCCCCGACGCAGTGAGGACCGTGTTCACCGTGCTGTGAGCGACCCGATTCAAGATGGCGGCGCCCAGGAGGAGGGGCGTCTGAGTGACAGCCGGCGGCCGGCGGCGGTGCGGCGGCGTTATTACAAAAACGCTCCGTCGCCGGCGGCAGCGGCGGCGGCGGCGGCGGCGGCTTGGTGTGGGCTCACTGACCTCGCTTGTGATCGGGTCCGCCGCGACTGCCTGGCTCCCATCTGGTGCCCGGCCGGCCGGGTCGCAGCCATGGCCCGGTCGGGCCGCTCACAAAGAGGAGGGTGAGGCAAAAAGGACGCACCTCCGCGCCGCCAGCGCCGCCAGCGCTGTCAGAGCCGCAAAATGCGCCCTCTGGAATGCAGCAGGCAGCGGTCCCGGATGCGCTTCCCCGCCGCCACCGCCGCCGCAGGGGAGCTGTTGTTGCAGAGGCTGCAAGACGCCGGCGTCAAACGGAATGACGGGCGAGGAAGGCAGAAAAAAACGGCCAGACACTCGCCGGTCACTGGACACGATCACACAGGCCGTCGCTCACCCAGATCACACAACGGATCACCAACAAATCACTGCAGGTCACCGCAGGTCACCTCAGTTCACCTCAGGTCACCTCAGGTCACCGCAAGTTACCGCAGGTCACCGATGATCATCAACGAGTCACCGACGACTCACCAATGAGTCCCTCAAAATCAGCAGAGATCAACATATATCACCAAGAATCACCGAGGATCACATCATTCACCAACCATCACCGCAGATCACCTCAGATCACCTGGCGCATCCCCCGGTGAATCACCTGACTCGCAGCACGACCAGGCCACTCCACCTCGTACCCTGTTTGCTGTCGCGCCTCTGTGTACACCGACTCGAGTTTCGATCTCAGCCGGTGGCACGCCGCGCTCTCAGCGCCACTCGAGCCTGTTTGTCCACACCAATCAACAAACACCGGCGTGACGAGCCGGTGACGCACGTGATACCTGTCGCAGCGTCACCGGCGGCGGCACCTCTCCTGTCCCCGCGTCGCCGCCGACTGCGCCGCCGCTGCAGCCGCCTGCCGGCCACAACTGCAATAATGGTAAATTTATCACCCCTGGGTGAGCCATAAATCGGCTGGCGACCGCTCGCTCGGAGGGTCATTAGAGATCGGTGGTAGCTCGGGTTGCCGACCCCGGCGCCGCCGGGGAAATTGAAACCTCGGAGGTTGGGTGATAGGTGAACATCATTGCAGCGTGTATTGCCCCCTAAAATTGCATTTGGGGGTGGGTTTTGACGCCGCGCGCGGGTCGGGGTTTACGGGCCGGGCGGTGCCGTAAAAGCCGACTCGGCAAAGTCGGCCGCAGTCGGCTGGTCGCGGGCGGCGGGCGGCGGCGGCGGCGGCGGGCGGCCGCGCCGGGCCGGGAACCCCGACTCGTCACTTCTCCGGTGTGTGGAGCGGGTTTCCGAGCGTTGCTGAACCTGGGGGTTGGCTGAAAAGACGGACACAGACGTCCACTGGACTGTGCGAGTGCTAGCGGCATTCCAGGTGTGTTTGTTGCAGTGCATATCGCGGTGGAAGGCGGAGGTGTCTTGGCGGCGGCGGCGGCGGCGGCGGCCACAGACCAGCTATCGCCGCCATCACGCTGTTGTGTCGGCAGCTACAGAACCACTGCAGGTGAAAATCAGCCACATCATTAAGTGTTTGCACGCTACAAGATAGGAGGCTGATTGTATCATATTATACGCGGTGAACAGAAGCCGAATTCATTACGGTTTATAAAGACGGGTAATCGTGACTGGATTGGCGACAGCAGATCGGCTGCGGCCGTGCTGGCCTTTACGAGAGCTCAGATGCTCAGATGTGAGTTTTTACGGTTTATTTGTGCACGTGTGGTGTAGTGACTTTTGTGACGTCTTTTGCCGGAGACAAACCGGAGATTTTGCGCTCATAGGTTCCATGAACTGACCATTTCGTGGCCCGTCGCGGCCGGCCGCTCTCGCCATTTTGCTGACGATCGATCATAATGGCGGCGGTGGCTCTGAGTCGATGCCGGCCGGGCGAATGTCTACTTTTCCTCTGTCTACAGGCTGTGTTTCGCCGTGTTCTGCACTCAGGAGGAGTCAGGAGATGCGCTGGCAGCGTCCTTGTGCAGCCCAGCTGATGCCGGGCCGGTCCGGCGAGCCAGCTGCGCCGCAGATCATCAATCAGGTCCCACGTCAAAATACTGCCGGCGGCCGGCTCTGTCAGTGACGTCAGCAGCTGGACGGCAGCCGGCCGGCAGAGCCATCTAGGAGTGGAGGCTGGAACTTGAAGTATAGGGTATGACGGGAGCTGAGTAGATGGCAGGCAGGCCTCAGTTTTCTGCGGTTGACGTCATGGGTATAGGTGTCGAAAACGGGAGGGGGGAGAGAAGGACGAACCCCAAAATTTTCGCATTTCAACATACGACCAATGGACATCACTTGAAAAGAATCGCCTTTTGCTGTCAGCGCTCGTCCGGAACGAGGGACGAGTCGTCCCTCGGTCCCCTAACTTGTGCTATGTGGCGACGTTTTCAGGCAGCACAGCGCCTCTGCTCAGGTCAGGATTTATCAACGGGTTCTCTTGTGCCATTTCAATTATCATTATCTGCATTTCAGAAGGTCTCCTTGGTGCATTTGTATCAGTCTTACGCACTAGGGGGAGCCGGGGGCAGGAGGGGCAGACCCCTGTCGTCCGGCAGGGGGCAAACCTATGTTGTCCCCTCTGTCATCTAAGGAGGCCCCTTCGACCTTCATGCTTCAAAGAGGCCCCATCTCGCAGGCCTCATCACAGAGGTCACAGGGGCCCCTGGAACTTGGAAGCACGGATGGAGTTTCCTATTCAGATGGTGGGGCAACTGCCCCACCAACTTTGAGTTTGGTCCCACCAACTTTTGTCAGATTTGAAGGTTTCCTTACATCGAAATAGTCATTTTTCCCCTTAACCATGCAAATGTCAGGTTTAAAGGTTTCCTGATGTTAAAATGGTAATTTTTCACCTTTACCATACAAAACATTCAGTCAATATGACATTTTGCCCCGACAACCTTTTTTGAAAAGCTCCACCCATGCCTGGAAGCCAGAAAGGGTCCTATGAAGGTCAGAGGGGCCTTTAAAGGTCAGAGGATGCCATCTGGAACCCAAAGCGGAGGTCGGAAGGGGACCTATGGAGGTCAGAGATGGGCCTCTAAAGGGCAGTGGAGTCCTTTGAAGATCAGAAGAGCCCCTGAAGGCCGGAGGAGGTCCTATGGAAGTCAGGGGTGCCCCTGAAGTCCAGAAGTGACCCTCTGGAAGCCAGAGGGGAGGTGAGAGGAGCCCTATGGAGGTCACAGGCCCCATCTCAAATGGAGCCCCCTCTCAAGTGGAGGGCCCTAAATTTCGCCTAACCCCTGACCAAAATCCGTGGCGCCGCCCCTGCTTACGCAGGTCGAAACAGACCTGCCCTTCGCAGGGCGGAGCGAGTCCTCCTTGGGTTACGTCAGAAACTTGGAAGGCATTCTGTTTTGATAGAGGCTCGGGAGGATGTACAATTAGTTAAGAAATAAGCGTTCCGTTGGGTTGGCCGGCAGAGTAGTTAAAGGGAATATACCGCCATGGGAAAAGTATGTGAAATGATGGAGATGAGTGCCCAGATAAGTAGCACTCATCTTCATCATTCCATATACTTTTCCCAAGCCGGTATATTCCCATTCAACTGCTGTGCCGGCCATCCCAGTGGGTCACTTATTTTGGAACCAATTGTACCATTTTTTTTTAGTTTTGAGGAGCAACTTCAGTATTATGTGGCATGTTGGAATTGTTCGAGAAGCAAGAAAACAAGAAAGTGATAATGCTTCACATTGCATACAAATGTAAACGACAAAGGGTACGGAAAGTTCGGGCTTTGTCTGTTGTATTCGAGTATCTAAAACGTTTTTCTTGTATTTTGCCAACAATTTTCCACGACAAAGAAAAATGTGCTGTTGACAACAATAACAACAATGATGACACGTGCTGCACCCCTTACGGATACATTTGGCTCCCGACGTTCCTGTCAGATTTATTCAGATCGTGCGTTTGTGCTAAAAATGGCTGCCTTCCTCGAGATCTTGGCATGTTATACTGCACCGTAATACAGCTCTGATTGGTAGACTGCACCGCAAGGCAGCTTGGATTGATAGACTGTGCCGCAGTACTTATGTGATTGACAGGCTGCCTCCCTGGATGGATGGCTGTGATCCGTTGTTCTACAGCATGGGTGGATAAAAAATGTGTGTTTTTTAAGGGGGGGGTGAATTCCGAGAGTTATCGCATAATTATGAAAACTCATCGAATTTTGCTTGCTTATGCATTGATAACTGATTTAAAACAAACTTTCCTTTAGACAGTTGCTAGATTTTCTATTATAGTCTATATAACCCCACCGCCCCCCCCCCATTCTGGATCCGTCCAGGTCCCGCACAGGGCTGCGGAGTCGGAGTCAGAGTTGGAGAAGGAGTCGGTGATTTTGACCGGAGTCGGAGTCGGTAAAATTTTGCCGACTCCGACTCTGGCGTTTAGTCATGGGCACTCAGGGCAGTGCGTGGGTCAAATATTTTGCAGGTGCATTTAAGCGAACCACCGGTGGAGACTACTAACAATTCATGTCCCTTCGACTTTGCTTGCTTCGATTCCTTTGTCATTTAATGATATCCAGTCATGCTAAACACTCATTTCAATCATGTAACACGGTGGGCGAAATGAAGCCTATGATTTGTCAACGGATGCAGATCCAAAATGCCATGCCCAAGGAGATTCTAATCAGCGATCATGATAAATGAAGTTGCAGAAAACCCGGTTTAAAGTGACGTTTAGCTTGTTCAGGCGAGTTAAATGAGGTGTAGTTAAATTCACGAATTATAGTGTTTACTTATTGGCTAATATTCATGTGGTTGGTAGTGGTAGGGTTATCACAAGACCTGACAAATTCTCTTTTATGGACGTCTGTAATCTTGAAACATAATCTTATGACCAGAAAATGTTTATCTTTTTCATTTATCTACTAGGTATATTTTCAATTAAATGAGACCCAATTTTGAAACAGGTAGATTTGTTGTGGGTGGTCACTGGTTGTGCCGTTGTCAAAAGCTTCAGCTAATTAAGGGCTGGAGTCGGTTTCGGAGTCGGAGTCGGAGTTACCTGAAAACCGATCGACTCCGCAGCCCTGGTCCTACAGGACACCTGCTTTGGCTTACAAAGCTTATCACTGGTAAATTGTCTACCCTCCCAACGTCCGAATAACTCAACGCTGTTGTATGAGTTCCTTACTCTAACATTTTATTGACTTAACCCTGGCATTTCGCAATGCTTTCAGAGAACTGTAGTCATCGAACGATTCATGACCTGAGGCTCGAATGGGTGTTCCGGTTTATACCCGCTACCGGCACAAACCGTGAGTCAACGGTAAACAACCGTAACGCCTGGAACGACCCAACACCGGACTTTTCGTGCTATCGGCGATGTAGATGATACTGATGCACTATATCACCAACAGCATGACAAAAGTGCGTGGCTTGGTACGCGTCTGGCGTTACGGCTGTTAACCCTATATTTTGTTTTATTTAATGGGCATTCTTTCGTTTGGTAAATAAATAATTTCCAGTGGATGTGGCCTAGCAGTTCTCACATTTATTTGGCAGCCAGGTTGTTACCGGTGTGCAGTGCTCGGTTCTGAATACATTTCACCTGAAACCTTACACCAGATGTTTATCTTGATGGGCGTTCGTTTGGGACCGAGTTGATGGAGGCGTACATAACCACTGGGTCCAAGAGTTGATTTTGTATGATGTAATTTCAGCCGAACAAGCTACCGTACCACAAAAGGAATGGTCAATTGATTATCAGACATGTGCTCGGATCCTGAAACGGATCCAGGAATCTGATCTCTGGGATCTGGATTCCAGATATACTGGGATCATAAATTCACCTTCACAATTTGTCGATGGATCTACTGGGATCATAGATCCATCTTCAACATTTTCAGCGATCGCAGGTACCATTTTTGAACTGGACCCACTGGGATCCCTGTTCTGCCATTATACAGATATGTATTTTTGGAACCCATATTTTAAGCATTTGTCATATGCTTTTCAATTCATTGTAAATGGGACTGTACATGTCAGAGAGCCCCCTGGACAAGCTGAAAGAGCACCTGAGTGGGTCAGAGGGCCCCCTGAACACGTTGATTGGGCCCCTAGCCAGCACAGAGGGCCCCTCGGAAGGTCTTAAGGGCCCCTGGGCAGGTCGTAGGGGGCATTGGGCAGGTCAGAGGGGCCCCTGGGCAGGTCGGAGGGGCCCCTTGCATTGTTAGGTAGGGGGCCGAAAAAGACAGCCAGTCGTCCCTGCCAGGTCGGAAGGGCGCCTGAGCAGCTGGAAAGACTCTTATCTTAGCCCAGACCAAAGGGCCCCTGATAAGTTCAAAAGGCCCCTATGCAGTTTAGAGTGGCCACTTACCAGACATAAAGGTTCCCTGGGTGGGTCAGAAGCCCATGAACCATACCCAAATGGGGCCCCTAACCAGTTACGTAGGGAGCAGACGATTTTTTCCCGTTTTACTGGGCCTTTTCAACACTCGGGAATGGGACCCTCTCGAGGCCGCCCTCCCCCTTGGAAAAACTGGCACGTGCCTGACAGAGACCCGTTTGAGCGCTGCCCCTGGACGAAATCCTGGATTCGTACCTGTATACACACTAGATTTGGTCAATACCCATGTAAAACGACAAGCAATCAAATGTGTACCGAAATCCGTAGAGTTTTCATATCTAGTTTTTTGGGGGAGGGGCGTGGGCTTTCAACGCTCGAGAAGGGCCCTTTTGAGGCGCCCCTGGATGAAATCCTGGCCACGTATGTACCTGTATACACAATACATTTGGTCAATACCATGTAAAACGACAAGCAATCAACCGTTTTCCAAATATGATTAGTGTACAGCTGATGTTTGAATGTTCACCATTGACTTACGTGCTTTTATGAAAATGCTTACAACAGATTATTTGGTGGCAGGAGTCCACAAGCTGGAGAGTTTGTGGACTGAAGGTCACGTGACCTCAGTTTTTGGATTCCAGATCACGTGATTAAGCCCGACTTGAATTATAATTTCCAGACTTTATTTTCATCTATCTCTAAACTTGCACACAGGACTCGCGCTCTAAAATTGGGTTCGAGGCCACGACTTCGTCTCGGCCACAATTTGTGAATTTTGTCGCGCTCGTCCACAAAGCTATAATGGTATTTTGCAAAATGAAAACGTGAGAAAAAACTTTATTCAGACCGGGAGAACAGATTAATGTGTACAAGGATCTGAGCTTTAATCATGAGTTGCCTAAGACGTAGGTAGTCGGCGGGAAGCAAATGATCTACGCGGACATGACAAAACGGGAGATATATTTTTAGCCCTTGGCTTGGGATGCATTGCTTAAAATGTGCTTCAAAAATTTATTTTAGTTCCACACAGATTCATAAATCCGAGGTGATCAGACGGCGAACCGAAATGCCTATTGCCAATATCAGACTAGTTGATATAAAAAGTGACCAGCAAGCCGCATTTGCTCTTGGACTCGTCATTCCAAATGTCTTCTAACGATTACCAGCCCACTTTATTTAATATTAAACAGCTTTATGTTCTCGTTCACCTTTGCAATGAGACAATCTCGCATCCAAACGACTGTCACACCAAAAACCATGACGGATAAACAGCATTCACCTCCTCCCATTGTCCCATCGGGATCGCCGTTACAATCGAACTGGGCTCCGAGTGACGCTCTGCTCGCTTGCCTGGTTAAACTGGGCGGGCTGATTTATTCGGCCACGAGTGAGGCGTGGGACGTCTCACGTCCCCGCCGACACAAAGAACCTCGTCACGTTGACTCCGATGAAGAACAGAGTGAAGGGCTGGCGGGAAAAGGCAGACAGACACGCACGCACAAGGGAAATCGCGGGAAGAAACGCAGCCGCAAGGAACACGTTGTGACGGGTGGGAACGCAAGAGAGGCCTCTGGTTCGTAGGGGTGTGGGGGGGAGGAGAGGGCATGGCGGAAGTGTGGACTTGATTGGTGGGTTTGTGTTACTAAGTCTACTTATGGAGCGGACGTTTAACACACGAGTTACTGGGGTATATTCCGTAACGCGAACTTACTGGGGGTGGGGTGGCGGTGGTGGGGGGGGCTTTTTAGCTTTCCCCTTAATCTCCGGAAATACTGGACCGATTATCTTAGAAAGCAAAAAATATTCGATAGCCCCCCTGGCCCTGGGGGCGCCAACAGTATTGTGGGCCACAGGAAGTCCTGATTTGCTTGCGTCAGCCATTGATTGACGTCATATGGTGTTACTGAACCAAAGAGCGCTTGCGATCGTCCAAAATGAAAAACTCCGCGCGCGCGGCATGCAAGATTGTGACAATGTTGTAGAATTTGGGGCTAGGATAGGTTGAAGGCGAGCTGGACGATGTTTTATTTTGGTTCTGACTTCTGTTTATGTGATCCTGAAAGTTATTTAGGCATATCAATCACAGGAATTATTCAAAAGTACCTAGTTAAACGAAAAGGCCACTCAGACCGACAAAGGGTCCCTTCAGACAGACAGACAGAAGGCCCCCTCATAACCGACAAAGGGCCCCTCAGACCAACAGAGGACCTCTCAGACCGACAGAGGGCCCCTTCAGGCCCGACCGAGGCCTCCTCATACCAATAGAAGTCACCTCAGGCAGATTAAGAACCCTTCAGGCAGATTGAGGGCCCCTCATGCCGACCAAGGGCCCCCTTATGCCAACTGAGAGCCCCCTGTATGTCGACCGAGTGCCCCCTCATGCCAACCGAGGGCACCCTCAGACAGAGAGGGTCCCTACAGACCGAGAGAGACCCCTCAGACTGACAGCTAGGGCCCCTCAGGCCTACAGAAGGTTTATTATGCCGACAAAGGGCCCCATCAGGTTGACAGAGGGGACCCTCAGACCAATAGATAGCCCCCTAAGGCCAACAGAGGGCTCCCTCAGACCGACAAAGGACTCCCTCAAACCAACTGAGGGCCCCTCAGACCGACAGAGGGACCCTCAGACCAACAGAGGGCCCCTCAGACGGACAAAGGGCCTCCTCATGCCAACCGAGGGCCCCTCATGCCAACCTAGGTCTCCCTCATGCCAACTGAGGGCCTCTCAGGTCGACCTAGGGGCCCCTTCATGCCAACCGAGGGCCCCTTATACCAAGAGGGTCCCTCCAGACCGAAAGGGCTCCCTCAGACCGAGAAAACCCCCCAAAGGTCGACTGACTTCGCACAAGACTTCGCATAGGATTAACAACACTGAACGCACATCTTTTCCAAATACAACACAACAACATACCAAAACCATCTTGCAGTTGCGGGACACTATACGAAGGACACTAACCACTAACATACTTCTGGTGCCCTCTACCACAACGCTCACCGAGTAGAATTTAACGCGATAATAATTGAGAATACCTAATTTCGATAACCTCTTACTACAGAAAATTTCGCATCTCTTTTCGGCGAAAATGTTGAAAAAGAACCAAGAAACATCATTGGCTTACCACTTCCACATTTATCATGCCGCACTGGTCGCTTCAGCTCGCCAACATAACACGATACATCGTTTCTGCACGCTGCCCGACCCTAAGCTGGGCCCGGCGCCTGGGCTATCTACAAGGTATTTAATTAATGGTTGCTCGGGCGGGCTGGGGGGATGGCGGGTCGGCACTGTCGGATATCTGTTCATGAATAGTTTCATGCTTCTTTGTTCTTTCACATCATTACTTTTGTTTGTCATTGCAATTATGTTTCATTGGGAGAGGCGCTTTATTTTAAGGCGTTTGCTTTTTTTCGCAATCCAACACTGTTTCTTTCGTTGTATATGTTTATTTGATAATAAAATTACTCTGAACTGAACTTAACTGAACTGACGGCCCCCTCAGATCGACAGAGGGATTCCCTCAGGCCTACATAAGGTTCATTATGCCGACAGAGGGCCCCATCATGTTGGAAGAGGACCCCTCAGACCGACAGATGGCCCCTAAAACTTACAGAGTGCCCCCTCAGACCGAAAAAGGGCCCCTCAGACCGACACAGGGGGCCCCCTCAGACCTACCGAAAGCCCGTCTGGTCAGCCAAGGGTCCCTTAAAGGGAATGTTTCACTTATCTGAAAGTTGTCCAATGTACGCCGCTTTTGGTGCAAAATATGAAGTAATTGCTGCCGAACACGATTCGACATTTGTTTCTCACTAAACAGTGCTCAATTTAATGAAAACTAAGTTATTAGTACTTGGCTGATACGTCATTAGAAGGAATTGTTGCAGATAGTATTAAAACCTTCACGCTGCAATATGGTATGACTAGTGTATGGCTTACTGTATAGCCAAATGTAACAAGTCTACTTTCATTCAACACTTGATAAAGAGAGATGACGACATCGGCTTTACCGGCTATTCAAATACACTAAGGGCTTATTTCTTACAGATGTCAAAACCAAACTCAAATTTACTTTCGATTGGACCTCTGTGGGTGTTTTAACTTCTACACTACTCAATTTAAATGCAAATCCAGCAAAATGGCCATCTCAACTCAAATATAATGTTAATGTGAAACATTCCCTTTAAACAAAATACAAGGTGGGGCCTTCAGCCCAAGGGAGTACCCGCGGGTGTCCAAGGTCACGGTCAGGTCAGATCACAGTGTGAAATATCAGGTCACGCTCAGGTCAGAGGTCACTGTGACGCTGTGTGACGTCACTGGGTGTCTCTCCGCCAGCGGGACGCGGGCGGAGAGACACCCAGTGACGTCACACAGCGGTCGATGCAGAATGTAAACAAGTCGTCTGGTGACGCTACCTTTTATAAAGGGCCTTGAGCCCTGCAACATTTGTCAAAGGAAACTTAATATCGTTGGACCTAAGTCGTTGCGATGACGTCACCAGAACACGTCAAAGACAAAATGTTTGACCTTGTCATCAAATTCCGATGGATGAAATTGTCGCGCAAAAATGCGATATTAAACGCATAAGCAGTTAATAAATCGGCATGATTCGTGTGTCTGACACTGCTTAGTACCGGTTATTAGGAGTTGTAGCACATGTTTATTTTTTTTATTTTTTTTTACTAGAACGCGAAAAATGACCTAAGCACATTGTTTGTTCCATATCAATAGAAGTCAAGAGCAAAAACAGTATGCATTTTTGTATACATGGTTATCTTGTAGAGGTGGTCAAATTTTGCCTGTGAAAGTTCGTAAGTTAGCTGGGGCGGATCCAGAGGGGGGGCTGCAGAGGGGCGCCGCCTCCCCCCAGGCGCCCGGGTCGCGGGGCCGGAGCCTGTGTTTTGGTCTTTCCCTCAAACCTCCCCGGCTTGGGGAGGCCAAAGCACGGCCCGCCCCCGCGACCCGGGCGCCTGTGGGAGGCGGCGCCCCTCTGTAGCCCCCTCTGGATCCGCCAGTGTAAGTTAGTAATTTTTGACGATATCGACTTCAAACTTGATACAAACATTAATTGGATTATATAAACGTTATTCAGTGGCCTTGCGAGGAACATAGTATATATTAAAGGTAAAACACAGTAATTAAAATGACCTTTTCCTCATATTTTCGCCCTGTGGCCGAAAATTCACCCAATATATGTTTTTGATTACTTATTTATCTTCTTCGAGGAAAAGGTCATTTTAATTACTGTGTTTTACCTTTAATATTAATTGGATTCGTCTAAATAATACATTTTCTGATTTTTGGATAATTCTGATTTGTTTTGAGAAAAACAAACACAAAAAATGCCTTTGGATTTATACATTTTTAAGCTTCGATAAATGTCAAAAATCTGAAATGGAAATTTTGAAAGAATAGTCTATTATTGGTTATTTTATAAATGAAAAACTAATTTATCTAAAAAAGTGTACTTTTGACAGCGTTTTCCGCAAACCCTTATTTTTCAACAAAAACCCGCAGAACATGACGTCACTCTGACGTTATTCTCAGGTGACCTATCATAGCCTCATCTTTTTCCTTCAGCAAGCATGTGTATAATTGATGTGAGAGAAGGTACGGAAAGTTTAGTGACGGTATTGCCGTTAATTTAGGATATATTGCAAAATAACGGCATGAGAGAGGGGGCTACAAATAGATCCCCCACTAAGGAACGATAAAAATAGTCGTTTCGTATGTCACATATACCTTTTTAATCAGCTATGGTTAGGAGCATTTGTAGTTTGTACTTTGTACACAATGGTGTTGATAAATCAATAGGTAACTTAGTATAACTGACATTCAATCGCTGGCACTTCGAGCAAGCGTTAAGAGTCCATGTGTCCAGTGTCCAGTGTCTATGTCATCTGGTCGGAAACGATATGGGGTTGTTGAGCTATTCACGTCATTCGAGCAGCTTCTGGCCGAATGCTCGACCAACCAAAACAGCACAGTGGTAGCACTCGGACGCGAGGCTTGTTTGGAATAGGTGGCAGCACTCACGGTTCACTTCATCAGCACTAGTGGTGCCAATCGGTGCGAACATTTTCGGAAATCCGAATTTGTCCGAACACCGATCGGTGTCGGTCGACATAGGCATTATTTCTTTTGGACATTTTCGGACATCCAATGCCCAAGACGCTTGTCGCGATTTAATGGAATAATTTGATGATTTTGGCGGATTTTCTGATATCCTAACTGTAGCGTTATTTGACAAACAAATGCCTATATTTATGTATGTATTGGTGAATGATACACCGGACGTTTTAATTCCAATCATTAACATTTCTGCTTTCTGCTTATCGGACAAAATTCGGACCAAAACAATGATCTTCGGAACAGTTTCGTGACGGACAGCTGACCATGGTCTTGGACATCGGTTGGACATTGGACAAATATTTTCTGAAACTGGCACCACTAATCAGCACCGTACCATGGAGAGACCAGAAGAACTCAGGTGCCATCTGCGCCACCTGGGCGGCGCAGATGGCACCTACGTTCTATTTCATATATAGGTGGCAGCACATTGTCGTTTTCAGCATTTCCCTCAATGCAGTCTGCTACGGAAGTGGGTAATGGACAAGAACAGCGTTGTAATGGAGGATCGAAGTTCAGGGGCGGTCGCAGCCCTGGCCTGGGGGGGGGGGGGCTTGATATTAAGGGCACTTGTCAGGCCTGAGGGGCCTTTACCGGTGAACCGGTCTGAGATGAGCCTCAGGTGGTCTGGCAGGGTCTTCTACGGAAGGAGAAGGCCCTCTTCTTAGTTTAGAAGGCATTATAAAGACATACAGACATACAATAGAAGCACAACAAAGAGCCTATCGGGCCCATCCGAGGTTGCACCTCCCCATTCCTCCACCAGTCTCGCCCCTCAAATCATCTTACTCTACCTGCCTAAAAAACTTAATCCTGCTAAAAGAAGCCTAATCCCTTCTCTATAAAGTATTCATACAATCTAATTTTGAATGATGCAAGTGGCATTGCAACAGTAACATCCTCTGGTAGCTTATTCCGATGCCCCACAACCCTACTGAAGAATGACTGTGGTAGCCAAGTCCTACTTTGTTTCATAATGAGTTTATGCTGATGACCTCTACCTTGATTGTCCTTATTGAACTCGAAATTTCCCTTTAAATATCCAGAATGCTATCAATTAACAAAAAAATACTTTTTTTGATCTCCTCTTAGTCTTCTATGTATAAGTGAAAACATACACAATTTATTTAACCCTATTCCCTGCGGGCGACCAGAATTACGTTAACCTGCGTGGGGGGGGGGGCAGATTCTGCCCCCCCCAGAGATCTCGAGAACCGCTCGGCCGATTTCGATAGGACGAACACCATTCGATTCGTCGTGACGAAATCGTTCTTTTTGGATCCCGAAATTGCTCTTTTGTTCAAAAATGGAGGGCCAGGGGCACAAAATACGAAAATTTGGGGTGTTTTTTGAAAGGTCATTGTGGCCATGTGATTCGACTGATTTCCATCGCAAAAAAACGTTTTTGAGCTTTCAATGTTCATTGCTCTTCATTGTGTGAAAGCGACAAGTACAAAAATTAGAAACATAGGCGTACTCAGGGATAAAAAATGGTGGGATTTTTCGATAAAAAATACGTGCTTTTCCTTAGTGTTTGGGACGTGGAAGCGTCACATGTAGGCGTTGTTGCTGTAATTTGTGAAATTTAACAAGTTGTGCAAAGGCAGATTCAGGTAAACAACGTGGGGGGCACCATGTGCGGAACGCCTTTTATCATCTTGCTTATTTGAAGTTTGGGCCTAAATTGACGCAAAATATCGCCTCCCATTTTTATGTACCTGAGTTCCCTGCCCCAAAATATGTATAATCCAATTATTGTATTGATGCTACAAAGCATCGACTAGTTTCTGACGCTTTTATTCCACCGCAAACTACGAAGGAAGTATGCGCCGCACACCCGCATTCGAAAAGACCTTCCAAAAACATGACCCTGGAGCCGCCTCTGCTGAGTCGATTTTTTCCTAATTTTAACAGAACACGCATCATTTATACTTAAGAAAAGTCCGAAAGTTTCAAGACGATAGACGTAACGGTTCAGAAGCGGCGGGCGAAAAACTACCGGGGGGCAGAATCTGACCTCCGCAGGGAATAGGGTTAATTTACCTATATATGGCAAACTACCCAGACAATTTACAATTTGTGATGCCCTTTTTCATTTTCCTTACAACCAGCGATCTCGTTGGATGGAACAATCTCGTTGGAATATTATGTTGGAGACCAGGGCTGCACACAATACTACAAATGTGTTCTAACGTATGCACAATACATTTGTGTTACTATACCTCTTCATCTTTGTAGGAAACATTTGTGTTAATCTACCCAGTATTTAAATTGCCTTTTTCCAAGCTTTAGTCTGACGCTGTTAGTTTACTGTTTACTACGGCAACTAAATATTTGCAATCTGCTCCAGCCACTTGCATTTGCATTTGCAATCACCTTTGCAATCTGCTCCAGGTTCTGCAAACCCGTTTCATACTTGTAACATGTTTTCTGCTAACTCGTCCAGCGTGCATAATCTTGCACTTGCTCAAATTGAATTTCTTCTGCCATGCTTCAGACCGCTCAACTAGCTTGTCGAGATTTGATTGAAAAACGTCCTGATCATGTCTTCCTCTAATAATCCTGACAACTTGTAGATCGTCTGCAAATTTCAAAAAAATGCTTTTACTGTCTTTACTGTTCTCAATTGCCGTTGCCAATACATATCATAAACAGCAATGGGACCAGGACTGAGCCCTGTAAAACACTACTGAGAACCTCTTTCCATTGTGATTTGCACCCATTCAATTAACTTTTGGCTGTCGTCTTGAAAGCCACGTTTCAACCCAATCGAGAATCTTGCCCCTGAACCCATTAAATTTAAGATGCAACCCTTTTCTTGCAACCGTTGCAATTATTCAGACCAAATACATCCCTAAGGCTTACACTGGTCTGAAATGACCCTCAGTCGGTCTGAGAGGGTCTTTCAGGCATGCATGGCTCTTACCAGGTTCCAGAGAGCCTTTGCCAGGCCGGATAGAGTCCTATGCCGGTCTGAGACGGGCCCCGTCAAGTCTGGGAGGGCCCTATGCCAGTCTGGCATGATCCATACAACGCCTTAGAGGAAACCGTCCCGGCCTGAGGGGACCATTGGGCTTGGCCTATTTGAGGTTGCCATTGATGGACCTAAAGCGTTCATCAATCCAAGTTCTATAAGTCACTCCTAAACTTAAAAGACTTCAATTTTAATTGTTGCATATGATTGGATATTAACGCTAATACAATAATACAAAAATCGGTCATCCTTTTCCCTTGTTTCTCGTGCGGGTTCGTCGTGAAAAAGTCTTCTCCGCCGCGTCCAGGGATGGTTGCAGGGCTAGCTTGCAATATTGCTCGTGGTAACATGACCTTCACCTCAGGGCCGATGGACTCCACCAGATCAACGTACACGACGGCGTTCACAGATTTGGCTCATAGAGAATTTGCGGGCAATCGTGAAAGATGCTGTGAACGCTGATAACGTACAAACCAAACGGCAGCTGAGAGCTATAATCAACCGGGCATGTATAAAGATAGCAGAGTAGATAAGGCTCTGTGCCGACACCTGATCGGGTCAATCCCCAGTCAACTGCTCGCTGTGATCCGGAGTGAAGTTGCACAGGTCCGCAAATAGGACTAAGCTGATCGAATAGCTCAGAGTAAAACATGAAATATGTCTCGTCGTCCAAATTCACTCGCAGTTACGATTCCTTTAATTGTTTTAATAAATAAAACATACCAGGATGTACAAAATATAATTTTGTGCAGATCTAGGTTGATGAATGTGATGAACATTAGCATAACCATCAAACTATGAATATGCAAAAATTAGAACGGAAGTTTTCACGTTCCACCCTACTTCTCGTCAAAACGCGTCCGATGATATGCAGCATGTCCTACCTGGGTCATCACACGACCTTGGATGACCTTGACCTTAGGTCAACTCTGAAAGTTGGCCTTAATCGATTATCATGAATGTGGTTGGAACTGCTTTGACGGGAAGAACATGATGACATTAAAGCTATTGTCGTATCTTCATCAGGTAAAATGTTATTGAAGTAAAACCGTCCCACAATAAACAGACAGCGTAACCCTTGATGACCTTTTGAGCCTAAACTGTTGACCTGATTGCAAAATTGACATAATCCCAGCTTTTGTATAGTTCAAGGTATCTATATTGTTATTTTCCGTTTGTTCCCATCTATAATAATTCCTAAGACAGTTGTGGAAGTATAAAGCAGACTCCAAAAATTCCCATGTTTGACCTTTGATGACCCCTGTCAACTTCGGGAATGTTGTATCGTGAGAAATGTACTCACCTGTATCTCTCGTGCCATCTCGCAGTCTTACATTGACAACAGTCCTGCAGCACTCCTAAGCAAAGCCCAAACACAGAGGTTAAGAAACCCAGAGGTCCAGACCTCACCGGGCGGGCCCAAGAAACCAAAGAGAGGCAGCTCGCCATCAACACGCTGCCACGCCCGGTGACCAAAGGAGCGCCGGATGTAGGGCCAGCGCCCTTCCCGACGCCGTAGGGGTCACCATGTGGTCACCTTGAGCACCCGTTTCCGCTTGACCTGTACTTGGATCAGGACAGCCATTTCTCGGCCGCACGAGTAAAGTTAAATATAAGACAAACGTAGATGGGCGCTAAACAGCACGCGACACAATACACAACACATAAACAGCGCTTACAGATACAGCAGACATATTTTGGTGAAACAGTGGTTGCGCTTTGCTATTGAAAACCATCCAGACTTTTTGTCATTTCCATGGATTAAGAACGGCCTGTGTCCGGACTGCAACCAATACTTCCGTGAAAAAATATTTGAGAGATATAAGTCATGTTTAAAGAAAAACAGTTCAACTTGATTGTTTTTTTTCACAAACACGACTACTTCAGGTTGATTATATTTTTGAAATACAACTTCTTTCTATTGTCAAAGCCGATTCAGGACAGAAGGAGTACAATTATTGATTTTAATCAAAACCATATGCCGTACTGCTGCAAACGTCAAAACGAAAGAATCGAAATGGCTCAGCCAATCAGAATCGAGAGCAGTCCGCGTAAGAATACTGTATGTATAGCCTCCCGATGGCCCGCATTCTTGACATTCTTTATTGATGGCCACATCCTTCGACAAAAAAGTGAAAATATATTCGGCTAGAGAGCCTTTTCAGTCCAGAAAATTGAGCTAGTGGGTATTTTCAACACGGGCTAGCAAAACTGCTAATCTCAGCTCAAAACCCATGTTGAAGGGGAAAACTATTTCCTTTCATATCGTCCCCCAATCATGGGGACCGATATGAACTTAAAAATTTTGCCTGCCTTGGAAACGGGAACTCCTCAATCGCTTCTCTTCAACTTATGATGGCTGTACTATATGGCTTTCCTAGAACTGAGCCGAGCCTGTATCTCTCGGTCAGGGCTTAGTGCTGCACCCATGAAGTGGTTTCACAGCAGCACAGTGTCGTCACTGTGGCTGCATTCGCGACATAGTTGCAAATCACGCCAGTAGTTTACTTGATACAAGGAAGCATTTATGTCATGCAAGGACGATAGATTGTGTTCCGAGGAGAGGAAATCTCTTCCTTGTATTGCAGTTTACGATCACTCGTGTTGAGATGATTCAGTATTTAGGATGTGTTGTTTATCTCCTTTGTGCTTGTTTTCTGTCATACGTTCCGGTTCATAAGAAAAGTAATGCGCAGTTTTCACTTCGTTTTGGTTTAGGTTCACTTCGGATTTTTTTTCTCAATGAAATTACAATTTGTTATGAATCTTGTTTTACAAGACTTTCAAAACAAATATAAAAAACTGGAATACATATAATTCAGACGTGTCCGATTAATATATATGTTATAGTGTGTTCGCGAAATTCGTCCAAAAACGGCTGGATTATGACCTTTAACAAGCGCCCTGGAGGCCGAGGGCTCTTGATAATAACACGCCCTGGAGGGAAGGGGCGGATCTCGCCCCCCACTATGATCTAAAAAAAAACACGCAAAATGTAGCGACAAGCAGAAAACGCAGTTTGATCGAGACAAGCTCTATCGAAAAATACTTAGGTCATATTTTAGGGTCAGGTCAATATCAGGTCAGTAGAGGCCATCAAAGGTCATATTGTCCAGATTGCGGGACTTTGCTCCAGAATTACCCCCAATTATCTCCGCGAAAACTATGATAGCTAGGAAAGAAAACGCAAGATGGGCAACCATAAGCCTATTTAAAATTTATAATTGACCTAGTTGTCCTCAAATTTGAGCCTCAGAGTGAGTATTTTAGGCTCCAGAGGTCATTGAAGGTAAAAATGATATACTTTGCCAGAAAAGTTGTTTTGCTAATAACTTGTTAACTAATGGCCAATTAAAGCAATTACTTTGACGCTTATCATGTTTGTATCGTGAAGGCGCTATTGAATTATATTATTTTTTACAAGTGCGGTCAACTTTCTAAATTTAAACCTAGGTCAAGGTCAAGTTTGGTGACCAAAGTAGGTCAGGTTACATATTTGAATTGACGTTGTCTCGACGAACAAACACATTGTACCGTTTTCACGTCTCTATCCTCATTATGTCGATAGTTATTGACATATCAGTAATTGGTGGTCACAACAATTGGACCTGACCTTAGGCTCACCGATATCAGAAATCCGCAGATTAAACAAATTGTATGTATCCTTTATCTTATGACATCCTAAAAAGCTGTTGAAATCGATCGTTTCGAAAACTGTGTCTACATACGACCAAAACACGTTTGTAGGTGAAGTTCATCACGTGACTGGTCTGGTGACCTGATCTTGAATTTGACCCGCAGACACAAGCATTTAATATAATGGGCCCGGGGGCGGGGGGGAGAATGAGGGTAGTTCATTTTCGAACAGGTATGGCAAAAAAGGGGGCGCGCCAGCACTGAAGTTTTTTTGCATACCTGTTTTTAGAAATGAACTACCACATTATTATGCTAAATGCTTGGTATCGGGTCAATTTCAGATCATGGTCACCAGACCAGGTCACGTTGTTGGATCTTACCTACAACACGTGTATTGGTTCGTATGCAGACACATTTTCGAACGATCGATTTCAAACTTTCAGGATGTTTAATAAAAAGTCAGGAATACCTACCATTTCTTTATCTTCAAAATTTCCCCGATATCGGTGACCTAAGGTCAGGTCAATTTTGCGACTATCATTACTGATTTGGTTTCATAACTATTACATACATAATGAAGAAAGAGACGTTGAAATGGTACCAATTTGTTTTTATCGTCGAATACTCTATCAATATGCAGCAGACCTACTTTGCTCATCACTTTTGACCTTAAACTGAGGTCAAATTTTCGAAGTTGACCTCACCTGTAAAAATTAACTATGATTAAAATTGCCTTGACGAGACAACATGATGCGTCAAAAGGAATGGTTTTTATTCATTATATTAACGAGTTATTAGGCCAAAACACTTTCTGTAAAAATATTATTTTGATATTAAATGTCCTCGGCAGGCCTTAACCTATTCACCTAAGCCACTGCTCAAATGTGAGAACAACAATAGGTGGCATTACAATTTCTTAGAGCTTTCGATCGCTTAGACACGTTTGCTCCTAGCTATCAATAGTTTATGCAGATAATTTGGGCGGGTATCTTGGAACAAAGTCCTAAAATCTTGGAAAATATTGACCTTTGATGACCTCTAGTCACCTTCTATTTTACCTGACCTAAAAAGACCAAAATACTTTCGATAGAGCTGTTCTCGATCTATCCAACTTTGCTTTCCGCTTGTCGCCTACGTTGCGTGTTTTTTTTTAATTTAATAAGGGGCGAGGATACCAACGCCTCCAGGGTGTGTTATCTCAGAGCGCCCTCAAGCGCGTGTTAAAGACAACAAATTAACACTTCTACATTATTAACATGCATAAGAAATGCATTTTCGTTCTTTTGTCTTTTCTCTATTTTATAGAACAAAAACCAATGTTCTGGGGTTCATTTTTCGCGGCTCTAGACGAAAAACATAAACATGTATTTAACAAACGCCTAATGAACCGTAATTCTGCAGTTTGACCTCGTGACCTCTTGATGATCTTGGCTGGCTTAAGGTCATCAGCATGTTTAGAATGCGTACTTAGAAGTGGTGCACCTTGCAAATCATACCGATTTATCCACTGCTTATGCGTTTTAATGTTGCATTTTTGTGCTACCATTCCATCCATGGAGGACATGTTATACACGGTCAAACATTTTGTTATTTGACCGTTTACCTGTGACGTCATCGGTCAACCCTGAGGTCAACAATATTTTGCCCTTCCACTAACAAAGTTCACAGGGCTTAAAAATGCCGTTTGAATTTGTAAGATCAGACCAGTAGATCCGGAGATCTGGGGGATAAGCCCTTCCCCAAGGTTAGTCGCGTTATGCGAAACACACAGTTAAGTCCAGGTTAACCCTATTCCGGAGGGATTGAAAATATACGAAATCTGTCGGGGCGGGGGGCTTATTCGCCCCCCCCCCCCTCAGATCTCCGCCTGCCATAAGAGCTTAGAAGCATGAAACTTGGTGCTGTGACTAAGGTCGACAATGAACTTTATTTTGTCAAAATTTTGGTGACCTTCGGTCATTATCTTCACGGTCAATAAACGTCATCAAAAATTATTTTTTGTCAAAACATGATATTTTTTTCAGGAAAACCTCTGCCATTTATCTCGGAAACATGGCAGCAGGAGGAAATTCCGAAAAACATCACTGCAAAGTCGTTTTTAATTGCTTCTTTCACTCGTTAAGGGGAATTCAATAAATGATTTCAGGTTCAATGGTTTGGACTGTAGAGGTCAACAAATGTAAAAAAAAAAATTTTTTCAGCAAATGTTTCTTCGTTAATAACATTTTATCTAAAGTATATAAAGCATTTATTTTGGCTTACCATCGTGTTTCTCTCGTCATTTTGCGTTCGAATCATATCAACTTTGTCAAATCGAAAATTTGACCCCGGGTCAAGGTCAAGGTTCAAGGTCATGGTAACGTAAGTCGCCGTCACAAAATGCATATCAAGGGACGCGTCATTGACGAGACAAACATTTGAGACCATTTGTGGAGTCTCTATGCATGTTCTTGTCACGAGTATATTTGCATTAACAATGGTGTTTGATGGTGACTGAATGACGCTTTCAAAAGGTCACTGATAAAAAAATTAATTATTTCATTCAAGAAGGTCCTAATGATGACAGATTACTGAAAAAATTGGATTGATGCAATGTATTATACCATCGTTTTTTCATTTTTCACATATACTTATCATTGGAAGGTTAGCATTTGGACCTGACATCAGGTCATTCAAATATTTAGATATTCACCCTGAAACTTGTTCAACACATATTATTTGGCATTGTTTCTCTCACATACAATTCCTCGGTTTTTTTTGAAACGTCCTGAAAATGAAAAAAAATTGGCATCATTTGTAAAAAAAAAATAAGTTTTTCAAAAAATTGGATTTCAAAAATTCAAAAAATTTTACAATTTTCGAGATAGCCATCTTGAAAAAACAGTTTCCCAATTATGTCTAACGAGTCGTTTTTTGCTAACATTTTCTCTTCTACACACAACTCTCCATGAGTGCTTAACCATGCAAAGAATTTTGTGCTTCAAAAACAGGGCCGAACACGCTCCCCCTAAAAAAAACTGTCCCTGCGAGGCCCCCCTCCTAATAATTCAAATTTGGAAAAAAAGTAACCACCATCGATGCACCGCAATGAAATGTTAGGGAAAAGCCAGGCAACTGTTTGAAAGATTCTGAGTTTGGGAGTTCATTGAATGACCCCCTACGCTGCGAAAACCTCAAAGGGGGTCCGATATATCGACCCCCAGACAGTAATAGGTTAAGGCATATTCATACTAAATATCGTCACACTACAAGTCGTTACGAATTATATTTAACTTGGCAATGTTTCCTCCATTAACTGTACCTATAACTTGGGCTAAACTTTTCTGAAGTTTGCATTCGTGAAAATAATGAAAATGTTCAGCTAAGTGTGCTAGTGGAAAAGATAATGTTACAGTAAAATATTGTGTATCAGAAGAAAAAACTACTGCTTGGTGTGATCTTGCAAGAGATGATTAGTATAAAAAACATGAAGGGGTGGATCCAGGGGGCGACGGAGCTAAATCATAGCACTGCCAAAATGGTTTTGGTGATGAGTTATTTTGAGACACTGCATTTTTTCCACGACAACCTTGTCACTCCTCAGGACCATGGCGACCCCATCAGGTGCCGAAAATGCGCCCCTCGGACTTGTTGCCCCCCTCCAATGAGAATCCTGGATCTCCCCCTGCAAACATACAACACGTACCGATGCCAATAACAAGGGTAATTTTTTTTTATTTCAAACAATGCGTCACTTTCAAGCGATATATTATTTTCAAGGAATGCATCGTTTAAAAAACATGTCATTTTTAAGCAATACATAATTTGCACGCACTACGTCATTGTCAAGCATTATGCCATTTCATGCAATGTGTCATGAGAACCTACATATGATTAATTTCAAGCAATACGTCATTTTCAAACAATTTGGTCATTCTCAAGGAATTCGTCATTATAAAACAATTCGTCATTTTTAACTCGTAGAAAACCGCAAGTACTACATCATATGCTTGGATCAATTGGCAAAGGCGAAGATCTTATCTTTCCCGCCGCCCTTTGAAATAACCCGAACTGTTATTGGCAGTTCGACTGCTCAACTTCAGCGTTCGTTCGCCTTTCCCTATTATCTCCAAGTGCTTTTTCATGACCCCTAATAACACGTATCTGGCGCCGGTCGTTGTTTCCGCGGGCCGAAGCGCCTTGGCGCTGCACGTCAGACCGGCGAGGGTTGCATGTCACCGGCTCATACTGCAGCAGTTCGGCATGACGACAGACCCCGCTGGAGCTGTGAGCCGGCCGGTGCAGAGGCAGGGACTGACTGCGCACCGCGGACTGTTGGCTGGAATGTCTCTTCACACTAATCGATACGTTTGGACAGCACAGTGCCGGTATGTTCCGAGAAACTTGAGCCATTCCGAGTGTCCGATAAGCATGCTACATTGAAATGGAGGCAAAGAAAGAAGGGAGAATGGTCGTTCTTTCTATAGTATTTCTTTGAACAACCTACCGTGCAACGAGCAACTTGGAACAACTTGCACTAATCAACTTCTTATTGCCAATTAAGTAATAAAGTGTTCCGTTTCCCTTCTGCAGTATGAAACCACAGCCAGCCTCTGCACCAGCTAATTTTCTTGTCGTCAGTCCGGCCTGCTGCTCCCGCTGCGCTAGGCGTGCAGTCAGCTAGCGATCGCTCCGACCCTCCAATCGGCGCCTTTCGTGCCGGCGCCGCTCGCCAATTACTGACTCGGTACGCCCGCCGGCTGTGCTGGTTCACCAGGGAATGACCCCCCAGAGGGGGAGGCCGGGTGCACCTCCCCGGGGGAGGGGAGGGGTGCACGCATGCCGCCGCACCGCCGCCGGACACGCACAGGTCGTGTAAATATGCAGCGGGCCACCAGCGCTATCACACGGCCACTTCGGTATGTAAACGCCTGTTCTGGTTAAACACCGATGAGCTCTGAGCAGGTGTATGGGTCTGGTCAATGCGCTGGTGGTGGGGCAGGGTACAGAAACGAGGCGGAAGTACCTAGTTTCTTCTGATTGGTAAAGCTATGTTGCGCTGGCTGTTTTACTCCAAACAGCGCAGTGGGAACAATACATCATTCAACAAAAACATAAAACAAGCGATCATATATTTTCTTAATGATCGAATGACTGTTAAGTTAACTGCTTTGATTTTTCCTTTGTTTTTGCCAATGTAGTGCGATTTGAGTTTGTTTTTGTTCGGAGACAATATTACTGAAGCCTATATAGGGTTCAGTGGTGACATTGATATGTTCAAGGTGACATTGATATGCTAATTGAAATGCATGCCCAACAACGTGTGATGATTCATTGATTCATGTATGTATTCAGAAATAAACGACTTGAGAAACAGTAATAGTAGTGTATTAACTATAACAACTGCCCTAGAATAAGTTGTACGAAACGCTGACCGCGGGATTAACAAGCTTTGTATAAATACAAATGCATGCTTAAAACATGTTTTATGTCTTATGATTCATGAATATATATGATTAGGATTACGTCTTTTCGATGTGATTATGTGATATCACATGAAACAGGTTTATACCCAGACAACTGCCATGCTCACCGACCGTATCTGATTACCTATCTTCGCAGCGTGACGCCTCTGTGGCGACCTGAGCGGTTTTTAAGTAGTCTCCAGCCCTGTACCTGTTCCGATCTGAGTTCGCGTTTCAGCGCCGACCGCATCTTCCGCACTGAAGGCCCCTCGTCACGCCTTGATCGTCTTCCGCGAACCAGAGGCGCTGGTGTGACCGCGGCTATATTCGTCTGTCGTTCCCACACCGACCAGCCGCAGTCTGCCGACCCCCCCCCTCCCAACCCCCACGTACCCGCCCTGCAACACTTACAACCCACACGGTGGCACGCTCAACGGGCCCGCCGTGCAGAGTGGTTCAATCGCCCGCAGCCCGGCTGTCCCAGTGTCTCGCCTTGGAGGCTCCGCACGCAGCAGATGTGGCGTCATCGTCGCCTCTCGGGGACAGTGGCGCAGGTGACACAGGCGATGACGGGGCGATTCGGTGTTACGCGAGCTAGAACTGGGCATAGGTGTCGCGTGGTCGGGGTCGGCCACGTGGAAATAGCAGAGTTCCGACGGTTTTTGTATGATGGAAGCCTGCTTATGATTAAATATATTTTTTATCGAATGCGGTCGGGCAAAAGTAATGCAAAGTCGACATAATTTAAATTGAATTTAACGAGGTTTGCGCTTTATTGAATAGAAAGTAGGTACTGAGTCTCCATAACCTCATGTAATATACGGGTCTTACCGGTGGGGCTGGGGTCGTGGTCAAGTGTAGATTTAAAGGTTCCCTTGTAGCGCAAAGAACTGGGGTTCGACTGCATGCCACTTTTCAGAGCCTCAGAGCATGCCCTGTTGACTGTATCGTGAAAGCATCGTGAGGCAATACATCGTCTCTGTTGACTGTATATCAGAGCACCGTGAGGCGATAAATCGTCTATTTTGACTGTATCGTGAAAGAATCGTGAGAGATGCAGATGCAGCTATTTATGTAGCGGAAATAAGCGTCATTGTTAGCGAGCAGCATGGAGTTTGTGTTTGTCCTTTGGTTGTTTTGATTTTTTCCTGGACAAACTCGCATGTGGACACCAAAATATGCGTCGATGATTCAGATTCGCCGTCTCACTGCAATCTCCGCTCTCCAGTACATCGTGAACGGAATCCTGGTAGCGCCAGAATATGCGAGTGCCTGAAGCTGACGCAATCCCCCCGACAACCATGTAGTCTTAAACTTAGAAGCATCACGGATTCACAGGCAATGCAATCGCACCAGGGGAAGTTAAGAGCGAAATCATGTTCTTTTTTATCACAAGACTGCACACATTTAGGTATCATCAGGTTCTGTCTCGCTGACACTGGAACCCAGTGAATGACCGGGCTAATACAAATATTCTGATTTCTTTACGAATAATTTGTAGAATCAGATTCGGTTGTGTATTTAATTCGATGACAACACAATTAGGAAGACAGACATAATCTAATATACTCTTTTAACCTTGTCCGTGACAAAGCACTCATTGCCTGACTTACTATTTCTGGCTCCAAAAAAGAAGTGAACAATGCAGCGGACGAATATTTTAAAACTAACACAACCCTGCAAACTACATGCCATGAGCGCAACTATGTGCAATGATAAACAAAGCAAATGTCAAGGTCAAAAATGGCCGAGTGGATTGTGCTGCATGGAGCTCAGACGAGCCACGCCAGTATCCGAGGTAAATAGGGTATAATCCTACATGCTCGCTGGCACACAAATTAAGTGTTGAAAAAATGCGCTCGCCTTGCATGGTGACTCACACAAAATTAAGTATTGTTAAGTATAACCTGCGTCCTTCTGACATTGTCTGACTAGTGTAAAGCAGTCTGTGCGAGATATTAATGACCTTTCTAGATCAGATGTAATGGCATGCTGGGAATGTCATGCATTAGTCATGCGCCCCTTCACGGGCCAAGGTTTTTAATTTGGCAGCGTGAACCGAAAGCATTAGACGAATGCCAAAGTGGCAGGCGCAAAACAACGCAGATAAAACAAACTCATGTAGCTCGTGCCTGTTTGTTGTTAACCTACCATTGGCTGGGCGGGGGGGGGGGGCTAAAAACGCCCCCTCCCTCTGACGGATTTTTGCAATAGCTCAAAAACGAACAACTCTATCAACGCAAAACTTTGGATACCTTCTCATACATCTATTTTACGCCTTCGTGCAAAAATGAGTCAATTTTGGCGAACAAATTTCGAGATATAGCAAATTTATTGACGTCACTACAAGCGAGTTTGACGAACAAATCAGCTAAGCTTTAGCATGTCTTAGGTATTTTTCTTCTACAAACGGCATATGTGTTTTTTACCATCATTGTGTAATGCCCTAAAACAAACAAAAAACGAATATATGTGGAATAAACACATATTGACAATAGCNTCCCAAGGTATATCAACAAAAACTCACCGTATTTGACCAGGCTGGTCAAATACGGCGAGTTGTTGTGAGAGTACCGTGGGCGCGGAGCCTATTTCGTGTACTGATGCACTAGCCAAATGAGCCAGGTTCAGTTGGTGCTCCAAACTCCAAAGGCCTTGGTTGTTCATCCATGAAGCCCCAGATCGGCCTTCCAAGGTTCCCGGTCGACCCTCTATTTACATTTTACACCGGCGGGCCCTCGAGGGGTTCAGCCAACCCACCAGGATCCCTGGCCGACCCTCCAAATGACGGTCACAGGCGACCTGAAGGTCGCGTGTGACCGTCAGCATTTTTGCGCGACAAGAAAGTGCATCCATATTGAAGGAACTGTGATCTTTCTGTTTGTTAGTGTTTTTTTTTATTCTTCTTCTGGCGATAGTCATTTTTGCCGAATCAAGCAATACAACTCCATTACAGTGGAATTCGCGGTGTTCAAGGAAATAGTTCACCTTCAACATGGGTTTTGAACTGAGATAGCAGTTGTGTAGCCCGTGTTGAAAAACAACGCAAGTTTTCTGTGCTGAAAGGGCTCTCCAGCCGAATATATTTGACTTTTTGTCGAAGGAATGTGGACCATAAATAAAAATGTCAAGAAATTGGGCCTCTAACACTGGGCAGAGGCTATACAGTAATCTTACGCGACTGCTTTCGAATATCTGATTGGCTGAGCCACGTCTGACGTTCCGGAGAGTACGCATTTAGTTTTGATAAAATTAATAATGTACGTCCTTCTGTCCTGAATCGGCGCGATGTATGGCTATTTTTGACATAAAACGAAGTTGTATTTCAAAATATAGTCTAATCGAGTTTGAAAAAAATTCAAGGTGAACTATTTCCTTTAAAGGGACTGTCCCACTTTTGTTTATAAATTTATTCCGAATGTTTGGTATGGATGGCTTTCCGAGGCCAGGAACCCGTCGCTAACCGCAGACTTGTTGCGCTGGTCCTCGACCACACACCCGATCGCGCAATTTCTGTTGGTGGCAGAATTTAGAGAACGAATGTTTTAGCGTGCCCGACTCTGGGGACCACGGTCGCCCTGCTCGCTGGACGTCACCTGGCCTTGAGTGGACCGCTGCACGGCGCAGGCCTCCCAGACGGAGCAAATAGCGAGCGTCGAAGCGACTCGAACCCAG
This sequence comes from Semibalanus balanoides, assembly GCA_014673585.1. Classification (NCBI taxonomy): domain Eukaryota; kingdom Metazoa; phylum Arthropoda; class Thecostraca; order Balanomorpha; family Balanidae; genus Semibalanus; species Semibalanus balanoides. The sequence goes on along the minus strand of VOPJ01006815.1, from coordinate 90,334 downwards.
GCTGCCACTACTGAGATAGGTCAGAGACCAGCGCTCTCCCACTGAGCTACAGAGGCGGACTAAAAGTTGAACCAAACCATAGCCATCTTCCCGTGCTAGCATTTAATTATGTTAGTATATAAGTTATAACAACGCATCGAGGTCGATCACATAAATTTGAGTTTGGTTTGCATCTGTAACATCCCCAGTCCCAGTCGTATTTTTGAACGGGCCTGAGCCGATGACGTCGTCACTCTTTACTAAATGTTGATGATAGTCGACTTGTTTTACATTTGGCCATACATTACCCGTATGTACATATGCCAGCGTGAAGGTTTTCTCTATTCCCGAAATTCCTTCATATGACGTCATCAGCCCTAATATTAAAACTTAACTTTGTATTCAATTGAGAACTGTTTGTGAGAAACAAATGTCATAATCGTGTTCGGCACCAGTTACTTAACATTTAACACCACATGCGTCGTACATTTGAGAACTTTTGAGAAGGTGGGACAGTCCCTTTAAAGGGACTAGGTCCCACCTTTTCAAAAAGTTCTCAAATGTTACGCCGCATGTGGTGCTAAATATTAAGTAACTTGCTGCCGAACACGATTATGACATTTGTTTCTCACTAACAGTGCTTAATTTCATAAAACATATGTTTTAATATTTGGGCTGATGACGTCATATGAAGGATTTTTTGGGTGAAAAAATTAAAAAACCTTCCCGCAGCCGATAAGTATATAGTGTATGGCTATGTTGGCAACGTAAACAAGTCGATGTCAATCAGCAATTTAGTAAAGGAGACCGAAGACATCGAATCAGGGTCCCAATCAAATACATTGGGGGACTAGGATGTTACGATGTCAAATCAACTCGATTTCTCTGGATTCGCCCATTTAAAGCCCATATGGTAACCACTTATGTGTGTTATGTGGGGCCAAGCAGCCAAAATGGCTATCTCAACTCAAATCTTATGTTAAGGTGGCAGTGTCCCTTTAAGCGGGGGTGATCCTTTGACTAGTCCCCGCTGCCAACAGTATGTCAAATTAAATGAAATTGAAGGGCCATGCATTTCGCGTTTTCTATGTCTGTCAATTCAAAATAAAAGAGCACAAATAACAAATAACTTGATTATATTAGACCGAATGTCTATACTAGATGCATCAATCATCAATGGATAGACAACCTAAGTTCGTCGTGGTCAATGGCGCCGCCAGGCAGTGTCAATGACCAATGCATTACAGCTATCTGGACAGCGATACCCGACATAGACCCCCGAGACCCTGGTCGACCCTCCCGGAGGGGCAGTTACAGGGCGGGATATCGGGACTATAGCCCCCCTCCCTCTCGGGTAATTCTGAGGGCGCAAACAAAATATGTGTAAGAGTTTAAATTGAATATGGGCCGCGCTCAAAATATAGTGGGCCAAACCCTGGGGAGTTTTTGCATTTTGGGGGTAGGTAGGGGCCCCGTGGCTGTCATTCGCGGGCCCGGTACCCATTCATTTTCTATACTACCAGTACCACTACCAGGGCCCTATGACCGGCAAAAGGGCTTCTGATAGTAGTCCCAGGGGCCCCGAGATTCCGGCAAGGGGAGACCTCTGACTGTCACTTGGGGATGCTGCTATTCGGCTTCCAACTAAGGGCCCTGAGGGTGCTGAACCGTGGACGCCTATCTTGTACCGGGGACCCCTGCTGGCACAAGAGACCCTTTGTATCAGTACCGTGGCGTACGCCGTACCACAGGGCTACCAGTGACGGGCAGCTGGAGGTGCCGCGCTGCACGAACTGAGTTCGGCCAAGACGCCCGTTTCTTTATCGAGCGTCGACGTGGAATGATTTTGCCGCTAGTGCGAGGGCTTACCATTAAAGGCGACGTCCCACTTTTCAAAGTTCTCAACATGTACGCCGCATGTGGTGCTAATATTAAGTAATTGCTGCCGAACACGATTATGACATTTGTTTCTCACTAACAGTGCTTAATTTCATAAAAATACTTTTAATATTTGGGCTGATGACGTCATATGAAGTTTTTGGGATAGAGAAAACCTTCACATGCTATATGTTGACTAGTTTTATGGCTTGTACAGAATGTAAAACAGTCGACTTTCAACAACTTGGGTAAGAGAGATGAGATCGATTAAAGAACCCTAATGCTAATGCACTATAGGGTTTCTTTGTTGGAAGATGTTCAACAAACTCAATTTCTTTGGTGAGTTCGACCTCGGTGGTTGTTTAACTTTATACCATACATACTTTCCAATGCAAGCAGGAAAATGCTATCTCAACTCAATATAATGTTAGGTGGGACAGTCCTTTAACCTATTCCTAGCGGGCGGCCAGAATTTACGTTAACTGCGGGGGGAGATTCTGCCCCCTCCCTTAAGATTCGAGAACGTCGGCCGATTTCGATGAGACCAACACCATTTCATTCGTTTGTGACGAAATTTTCCTTTTTGGAACCCGAAATTGCTCTTTTGTTTAAAAATGGGGGGCCAGGGGGCAATAAATACGAAAACTTGGGTTGTTTTTTGAAAGGTCATTGTGGCCATGTGATGCGATCGATTTTCATGCAAAAAACTTTTTTTAGCTTCCAATGTCATGCTCTTCAATGTGTGAAAAGGACAAGTACAAAAATGAAAAATCATAGGCGTACTCAGGGATAAAAAATGGGGGATTTTTGGATAAAAAATATGTGCTTTTCTTATGTTTGGACGTGGGAAGTCACATGTGGCTTTGTTGCTGTAATTTGTTTAAATGTAGAAATTGTGCAATAGGCGGATTCAGGTAAAGCAACGTGGGGGGCACCGTGTGCGGACGCTTTTCTATCTTGCTTATTTGAATTCGGCTAAAATGACGCGAATATCGCTCCATTTTATGTACTGAGTTCGCTCTGCTCCAAAATATATATAATCCAATTATGTATGATTTAAAAAGCATCGACTAGTTTCTGACACTTTTATCCACGAAAACTACGAAGAAAGTAAGGCCGCACACCCGCATTCGTAAGACCTCCAAAAACATGACCTGAGCCTCTTGCTGGACGATTTTTTCAAAATTTCCCAGACACGCGTCATTCATTATTTTTAGGAAAAGTCAAAGTTTCAAGACAATAGACGTAACGTAGAAAAGCGCGGCGAAAAACTACCGGGGGGGGGCAGAATCTGCCCCCCGCAGGGAATAGGGTTAAGCTATTTTTAACAAGTGTCTCAATGATGTTCTTTAAACATGCAATGTGTGTTTCTTTCAGGGTTGATGTGAATCTTTTAGTGCTTGGGCGATATGTTTTTACCGATGTTAATTGACGTGGAAAAAACCCCTTTTATGATGTATTGCTGAACTAAAATGATTGATTAAAAGATATATGATAATTACCGGGGCCCTGACCGAAAGAGGGTGATTCATGTCCAGGGGCCCTCAGACATTGGCAAGACGAACCTTGTATTTCATGGGAAGGGGCCAGGTGAGGATAATTTTAGGAACTAAAAATGTCTACAAAAAGCTTTAGAATAGCCCCCCCTCAAAACAGTAGACCAAGTACGGCTGAGTTAAAGGGATGTTTTACTTCTCTGAAGTTGTCAATGAACGCGCTTGTGGTGCAAATATGAAGTAATTGCTGCGACCACGATTTTTGACATTTGTTTTTTTCTCACAAACAGTGCTCATTTCATGAAAAACTAGTTTTAGTATTTGGCTGATGACGTCATAATGAGGAATTTTTGGAATATAAAAAACCTTCACGCTGCGATATGTATGCTAGTGTATGGCTAATGTATAGCCAAATGTAAAACAAGTCTACTTTTCATCAACATTTGATAAAAAGGAATGACGAATCGGCTTTAAGAGGCTACCCTAATACACTAGGGCCTTATTTTTTGCAGATGTCAAAATCAAACTAAAATTTACTTTCGATTAGACTCTGTGGGTGTTTTAACTTCTACAATACTTAATTTCAATGGAATTCCAACAACTTGGCCATCTCAACTCAACTTATGTTAATGTGAAACATTCCCTTTAAAGGAAATAGTTCACCTTGGATTTTTTTCTGATTATATTTTAAAATACAACTTCTTTTTACAATGTCAAAAATAGCCATACATCGCGCCAATTTAGGACAGAAGGACGTAAATTATTAATTTCATCAAAACTATATGCTTACTCTCCGCAACGTCAAACGCATCACATTTGAATGTATACTGTATAGTCGCGTAAGGTTACTGTACAGCCTCTGTCCAGGCGTGTGCGGCCCACAATAGCCTCTGCCCAGGCGTGTGAGGTCCACAGTCCTTCGACAAAAAGTCAAATATTTTCGGCTGGAGAGCCCTTTCAGCCCAGAAAACTTGCAGTTAGGGTTTTTAAACACGGGCTACAAAACTGCTATCTCAGTTCAAAACCCATGTTGAAGGTTAATTATTTCCCTTAAAGAAATGGGAGTGGTTACGCTGGGCCATTGATTTGTAATAGGTCTTTTTCAAGGGCCCGGACAAGTTTATATGGGTCCAGTCATCGCTCCTGGGCCCCTGGTCATTCGTCCATGAATCCCCAGATGCTCAGTCTTTAGAAATGTTTTTGAAGCATTTTTGGAAATAGGGCCCGAAGGGCCTTATTGCCGGCAAGGAATGTATACCTGCTTGATCAGTAGTACTTAAAGTTTGTATAGCGACGTTTCCTTTATGCGCGATCACAGCAACGCAACGGCAAATCAGACTATGGCATTCTCTCTTCAATGAGCATTTATAAAAAGTATTATTCATTAATCGAAATAAAGGTAGGTAGTCTTTAGTTTTACGTCAGGGTTCAGGGGTCGTTTGGACGCACTGATCTCGCGGTTTTCGAAAAACTTCGGTACTGATTACTGAACAAATGTAATTCTGCCAATGCCACCAATCCGGCGTCTGAGAGCTTCATCAGCTGTTCCCTGCTCACTGCTCAGCCAGTTTGATGAGCGCTGTGTCGGGTGTGCGGTGTGTGTCAGGTGATTTCACGTGGCTGGTGCTCGACGGGCCGGTGGACCCGATCTGGATCGAAAACCTCAACTCTGTCCTGGACGACAACCGTACGCTGACGCTAGCCAACGGTGACCGGCTGCCGATGGCCGCCACATGCAAGGTCATCTTCGAGCCTCAGGACATCGACAACGCCTCGCCGGCTACTGTTTCCAGGAACGGAATGGTAAGTTTAGAGCTGCGACATCTAGTTCTGTTTCTGCTGCCAGGCTGTCGATATCAGCATGCTGACGGCGCGATACATATCAATCAATACCAGGTCTTCATGCGTTTCGTTACCCCGATTATTTTTTAACGTCTGCAATCGGAGTCCTGGCACCGTCTGCCTGGACCGAATTCCAGCCCATAGTGTGCCTCCAGAGGGGTCGCCTCTCGTCGCGCCGGCCGTCGAGAGGCGTCAGGACTCCGGTATCCGACCCCCTTCTCCGGTGTCAGGCTCATCTGCAACCGGCCGGCGTTGGTTGTCTGCCTGGCCCGGCCCGGCATCTCCGATAGTCGGCAGTCGACAGTGGGATCAGGCGGTGGACACGGCCGGCGACGGCAGCAGCGGCAGCAGCAGCGGCAGCAGCAGCAGCAGCAGCAGCAGCAGCAGCAGCAGCAGCAGCGGCAGCAGCAGCAGCAGCAGTGGCAGCAGCGGCGACAGCAGCAGCGGCAGCAGCGGCGGCGGCAGCGACAGCAGCGGCGGCGTCAGCAGCGGCGTCAGCAGCGGCGTCAGCAGCGGCGTCAGCAGCGGCGTCCATCGAGTTGTGACATGGCGGACCGTGCGCCACCCGCGTCGGACAGCCTGACGCCTGCGGCAGCGGCGGCGGCCCGGGACCGCCTTCTGGTGCAGTGTGGTGCGAACGCCGACCTGCTTCTCAACTGCCTGCTCACCACGAGCGACAGATTCTTCGGGAAAAGCTTATACGTGGGGCGGGTGGTGACCACTGCGCGGGACCTTTCGCGTTGGATTGCCGACGAGGCGCTGTGGAGCGCTCTGCAGGAGGGACTATGGGAGGACTGCCGCTGGTGCTCGCCGTTCGGTCGCCTCGCAGTGCTGGACGCTGCGCAGTCGGGCAGCACCGCCGAGGGGCTGGATGATATTTACTGCGAGAGGGAGTGCAGCTCAGATTTTGACACCATGTACGAGCTGGGCCCCGTCCGCTGGCTGCCGCTGGACGTGCTGGTGGACGAGCTTGGCTCGCAGTCCTCGGCCGTCAGTCCGTCAGACACACCGCTGCTGCTGGCCGCACAGGGCTCCGGTCCGGGTTTCGTCCGGCTGTGGCGCGCGCCGACGTCCAGTTGCCTCCATCACGGCGCGCTGGAGTTCCCGGCCGATCCGGTGCGACAGCTCATGTTCAAACTGATGAAAGTGGAGCAGGGATCGATCGAGAATGAGGTGGACATCACGGGACCGGCGGTGGCCTTCAATGCCCCCGGCTTCCGAGACAACGACCACGTGCCCTGCCTCCACCTGCCGCTCTGGCCGGCGGAGGAGTTCGTGACGCGACGCCGGAACAACGAGTTCCCTCCTGCGGCCGCCAGACGCGACATCTGCCGCTTTGGTTTGCACCTGGTGCCAACTGGATGCAGAGGTAGTCGCTGGGAGTCGCGCGAGTGGAGGGTGTCCTTCTCTCGCGCCGAGCTGGTGGCCGCCTGGCATCTGACAGACATTCAACTGGACTCGATCAAGGCGGCCAAGACATGCAAGCGCGTCCTCGAGTTTCCCGGGAAGAAGCACCTCAAGTCGTATTACATTAAGACGGCGACGCTTTGGCTGTGTCAGGACCTGCCCAGTGATAGTTGGGTCAGCGTCACTCAGGGTGTGAGACTGATACTGGACTATCTGGACTCTGCTGTGGCTGCTGGCCACCTGCCTTGCTTCTTCTGGTCTGAAATCGACCTGCTGCGACACTCCACCAGCGGGGAGCGGGACGACATGCGACGAACCATCCGTCTCATCAAACGCGACATGACGCGGCTTCTGATGCGGTACTGTGCTGAGGACGACCGGGTCGTGGTCGGGCCCCTGCTGCTGGACAGCCCGGCGGAGCCTCTCTCGGAGCGTCAGCTGCGACTCTGCCTGGCGCGCGGTCCGTGGTGGTCGCAGCCATCTTCACACCGACGGCGCCCTGCTGGCGCCACTGAGCTGAGGCCGTCATCCCTCTCCTGCTGCGCCACTCGGCGACTGCTGAGCTCGAATGGGAGCACCACCGGCTGCAGGGCGCCACTCGCGCGCAGTGGTACCTGCTGCAGGCGCTGACCGTGGCGCCGGCCGACCTGGTGGCAGGAGGGCGCCCGCCACCCCTCGGTGGTGACGTCATCCTCCTGGACGCGGCCCCGCTGCTGGGTCTGCTCAGCGCCTGGGACATGCGACGTCTGCTCTTCTCTCTGCCTGGACTGTTTGCCTGGTGCCGGCAGCTCGAGTGCCGACTGTTGGACTTTCCGCGTGCGCTGGCAGACCTGATGCTGGCGCCAACTCGGCCCGAGGCCAGGCCGGCGTACCTGGTGACTCCGTCACGGGATGAGGCTGCCCAAAAGCGAAGCTGGAAACGGATGTGGAGGAAACCGTGCTCATACGAGGAGCACAGACGGACTCTGGGAGAAGTCTACGACTGGGGTCTCCAGCACACGGTGCTGCACATCGCCTACCAGTTGGATATGGACTGTCCGAGAGCTCTCGCTCTGGCTGGCTCTTGGAGAATGCGGCTGCGTGACCAGCTGCAGTTGTCTCAGCCCGGTGAGACCAGTCTCAGAGCCAGGTGCGACTGGGCGAGTACGGCACCGCTGGACCGATGGCAAGTGAGACAGTACGTCTTCACCAACCACCACTGAAGAGGTCAGGGCTCAGGTCAGTATCACTCAGGTCAGCCAGGTCAGACCCATCATTAGGAATCGTCAGGTCAACAAGTAATCACACATTATATCCTCATGTATGTATAAATGATTGTTTTTTAACTACAATGCGCGGTAAATAGTACCTTAGATTGCAGAACGTGCCACAGCATTGCGCACAATTAAATTTGGTGTCGTTCATGCGCATGCCGCATGCCCTGACCAGACCTCAGCTGACCACATGTGGTCTGACCTGACCTGACTTGTCGCTCCCCAGGTGTACATGAGTTCGTCTGGCCTGGACTGGAAGCCGATCCTGGCTTCGTGGCTGCTCGGAAAGCCCGACTCGAAGGCTACCTGGCTGGCCGAGCTGCGCGAGCTCTTCGACGCCAGTTTCTCATCTCTCTTCACGTGGAGTACGCAGAACCTCTGCTTCAAGATGCCCGTACTCGAGGTCAATGTCATCACACAGGTAATTGTGTGTGTGTATTTGTATGTGTATGTGTGTGCATTGTGTGTGCGTGCGTGCGTGCGTGCGTGCGTGCGTGCGTGCGTGCGTGCGTGCGTGCGTGCGTGCGTACCTTAAAGTCAAATTGGCCTACATGCATGAGTGTAGAAACGTTGTCAAAGTTGGAATGGATTGTCATTGTTATCATCTTATGAAGTATTTTATGCTGCTGTTTTGACTTAGCTGCATGATACTGTTTCTTGTCTGACTATGCGATGTGATCAGATATTAGTGCGACTTCAACCATAATTGGGCCCTGGGCCTGTGGTTGTTCTGTTCATAATACACAATACACAAGCTTATTTTGTCTTTGGATTTCCCGAATTTTGTATGCTCGTCTTTTAAAGGAAATAGTTCACCTTGGATTGTTTTTTCAAACACGATTTGACTATTTTGAAATACAACTTCTTTTCATAATGTCAAAAATAGCCATACATCGCGCCGATTCAGGACAGAAGGACGTACATGATTAATTTTAATCAAAACTATATTGCGTACTCTCCGCCAACGTCAAACGTGGCTCAGCCAATCAGATATTCGGAAAGTAGTCGCGTAAGATTACTGTAAATAGCCTCTGCCCAGGTGTGTGAAGCCCACATTCTTGACCATATCTTATTTATGGCCACATTCCTTCGAACAAAAAGTCAAATTATTCGGCTGGAGAGCCCTTTCAGCCAGGGTCGTAGCCAGGATTCGGCCAGGGGGGCCAAATGGGATCAAGGGGGGCCTTGTAGTCAATGGGGGCCCACATAACTTAAAACAGTACAGTGTGTTGTACAACAACGACACATAAAGTTTTTGGCGATTTTTTTTGGGGGTTTAGGGGTCAATTTCCAAATTAGGCAAATCTGAGAACAAAATTTAAAAAAGCTTGTCATGATTGCTTTTTTCAAGTTGCTCCAAAACCCGAATTTTTTACGGAATTTTTCACATTTTAATAATTTTCGCACCGAAAATAGCACGAACATGAACGTCACTTAACGTCGTTTTCTCCGCAAAGCACTTAACCATTTTCATTGCAAATTTGTGATAAAGATGTAAAACCAACGACACCAATTCGGAATAAGCTTACCAACTTGAAATATGTTTTAGGGCTCAAGAACTGCAAGTTATAATAGCAGCGGCGAAATTTTGAAGTCTTATGCCTAGATATGCATTCTCATCAATGCGTCCACATTGCTTTGGTGGGAACTTCCTAAACATGTTATTGTGCGCATAAAATTGCCTGTAAAAAGTGATAAGCGGACTATTTTGCTCATTCCAATAATTGGAAAATAGCAGCACAACCCATATATGCGCAGAGAAACGGCACGATTTTTCAACCTACATGTGATACTATAAATTTTGAGTTTTATTCACTGGACAGTTGCATTCTGACTGTTGAAAGGCCCAGAGTCCCTTCAAATTGTCTAGGGTCCCTTCGACTTTTTCGACGCCCTTCCGCCTTAGGCCATTTCTCGTCTTTAAGACGTGCAATGACCAAAGGCGTATCCGGGATTTCGCCAAAGTAGTACCCGTGGTTTGTGATGTGGGCCCCCTGGCACATACATGCTCCGCCCCCATGGACACAGGGCCCCCTACATATTTTAGCTCCGCTAGCACAATTTTAACTACTTATTCGCGGGTGTAGTCACTGCAGGCTGAGCAAAATGAACCTCCTCAAGGCCTGGCCAAGGGCTCCCTCAGGCCGACAGAAGGACCTCTGCAAGTGGATAGAGGGCCCTCAAGGCCAAATGAGGCCCCTCGGAAAGACAGAGGGTCTCCTCATGGGCGCTAACTATGGCCGCCTCAAGCTGGCCGAGGATCCCATAAGCCACTAGAGGCCTCAGACCGAGAGAGGGCCCCTCCTGCGGAATGAGGACTACTCATACCTGAGAGAGGGCCCCTTTCAGGCTGGACCCCCCCCCCCCAAGCCGATAGCGGGCCCCTTCAGACGCCTCATGCCGACTGTGGGTCCCTTAGGCCGACCAAAGGCCCTTTTAACTAGTCGAGGCTCCACTCAGGTCCCAGAGGGGTCCTTAGGCTTTTTGGGTCCCTTAGGCCTACTGATGACCCCCCTCAGGCCGACTGAGGACACCTGAGGCCGAAATATGGGCCCTTCAGTCTTCAGAGGCCCTATTGGGTCGAAAGGGGACCCTCGAGCTATCCGAGTGACCACTCAGGCCACCAGAGAGCCCTCACTCCAACAAAGGACCCTCAGATCGAAAGAAGGCACCACATTCCAACAGAGAGCCCTCCAGACAAAAGACGGTCCCCTCAGAGCGATAGACGGTACCTCAGGCCTGATCAAGGGCCCCCTCCGCGATCAAGGGGCCCCTCCCGCGCCTACCTGAGGGCCCCCTCCGCCTACTGAAGGGCCCCCTCAGACGACAGAGAGCCCCCCTCAGACCGACAGAGGGCCCCCTCAGGTCGTCAGAGGGCCCCCGCAAACCGACAGAGGACCCCTACAAAACCGACAGAGGCCTACATAAGACCCAGTCAGATTGACAGAGGGCCCCTCAGACCGACAGAGGGCCCTCAGACCGATAGAGGGTCCCTCAGACCGAAAGAGGAACCGTCGTGCCGACTGAGGGCCCCCTCTGGCCGACCGAGAGCTCCTCAGGCCGACCGAGGGCCCCCTCAGGCCGATCGAGGGCCCCTTCCGGCCGACTGAGGGCCCCCTCAGACCAACAGAGGGTTTTTGGTGTCACGTAAGGCGTTTTGCGGGTGCCTGACACCATCCAAAATACTGGGGACTTCGGCCCCAGGGGGCCCTCGCTCGGCCGCCAGAGGGGCCCGCCAGGCCTCCAGGGGGGCATGGCCCCTTTGCCCCCCCCTTGGCTACGCCACTGCTTTCAGCCCAGAAAACTTGCAGTTATGGGTTTTTCAACGCGGGCTACAAAACTGCTATCTCAGTTCAAAACCTATGTTGAAGGTGAACTATTTTCTTTAAATGGTGCAAACATGAATTGTCATATAGAAACGGACAGTCTAAATGTGCACACGGCCACAAAAAAACTTGGATGATAAAAATTGCATCTCCCTACAATAAGTTGGTGTGGATTTACCACACCAACTTTCAAGTTGGTGTGGAGCTTTCTGCACCAACCACAATCAAAGTTACACCCATGCCTACATTACACCCATGCTTGTCAAAACACGTTCAAAATGTCTTTATTGGTGCGTCATGTCGCCTGAAGTCTGATTCGCTCCATCTGTCAGATCCTGAGCCTGCTGACATCTGCTCCCTCCTCCAGATCCTGAGCCTGCTGACATCTGATCCCTCCTCCAGATCCTGAGCCTGCTGACATCTGATCCCTCCTCCAGATTCTGACGCTGCTGACATCTGCTCCCTCCTCCAGATCCTGACGCTGCTGACGGCCATGCTGCCGGAGTCGCCGGAGGAGGCGTGGCGGGAGTGGGAGCGGGCCGACCTGGAGCCGGCCGCCGCCGCCGCCACCGGAGGAGCCGGACACCGGGCCCGCCGCTGCTGAAGACGGCGAGCCGCTGCCGGCCGCCACCACCACCAGCACAGCCGACAACAGCGTCGGCTTCAGGAACCTACCTGCAGAGGTGAGTTATCTAGCATGATTATTGATAGGTTGTATTGTGCAATGCATTCGTCATGTCGAAGCGCCTTGACGGAAGACTCAAATTTGTCTCAATGGGAATTGTCTCGCAGGGTTTAATTGATGTGCTCGGCGGGATTGTCTCGCGGGGTGTACACGTTCTGTCTTGTCTTGTCTTGCAGGGTGTACTGTACACGTTGTTGTCTTGTCACGTAGGGTGTAAGCGGTCTACCTTGTCTTGCAGTGTGTACAGTGTACACGTTCTGTCTTGTCTCACAGGGTGTCACGTTCTGTCTTTGTCCGCAAGGGTGTACACTGTTCTGTAATGATGTGGTCGTCGGAGCGTTTTCTGGAGACGGAGGACCGAGCCAAGCTGGAGCAGCAGATGAGGGCCGAGTTTCCCGACTGGCAACTGCCTGAACCGGAACGGAGGGAGACCATCTTCGACTACTTCATCGATGACGCAGGCAAGCCGAGATTAGGCCATCGCAGTTCAAACCAGACCTGGCAGTTGAAACCAGACCTGAATGGTCTTTCATAAATTAAGTTTCTTTAAGTAAGTTTCATGGTTTCAGAAACTTACTCATGGTTAAGTAAGTTTCTTTCGAATATTTTTGAATTTTGAGACTCAAGTCATTTGTATCGTTATATCTGAATGGTCTTGTTAGGGTGATAATGGGTTAGAGTTATGCTGGTGTTTGAGATGTCTGAAAAGACATTTGAAAACAGCCATAGTAGGACGATGTCGAAGAATAAAACAAAACGTACGGGCTCTTGCCAGCATGGTTCGATCGAAACATTGAAAAAAGTAAACCTAATGTATGTAAGCCTGTTGACGCATTCTGGTAGGAATTATTCAGGCAGAGTGGACAAATAGACTCAAGAGGATACATTTTAAAGCGGTTAAAACGTGTGGGATCGGATCAGTTTCATTTTTAGGTCGGGAGAGTCGGAGCAATTTTGTTATTTTACATGCGTGGTGCGAGTCGGTGGAAAATAAGATTCGCTATTTTTGCCAACAGTACCTGAAGCGGCCACAGTTAGAGTTGTACCGCTACCTCTGCCGTCCTTACGTTACGCAGTCTCAGTCGTAGTCTATGCCGTAGTCTACGTCACGTCACACTGTGCGCCGTGTCCGACGGGCGCGTCTGTTTGCCGCCGGACAGGCCAGTGGCAGCCGTGGCGCAGTCGCGTCACCGCCTACCACTACCCGGACAACACGACACCAGACTTCCCCTCCATCCTGGTGCCGAACGTCGACAACGTCCGCACAGAGTTCCTGCTGTCGCTCGCCGCCGGACAGGGCAAGGTGAGGGGAGGGTGACTGGGTACTGGTAGGGGGAGGGTGAGGGGTTACTGGAGGGGTACTGGGGGGAGGGGGGAGGGTAGGGGGATGGGGAGGGTGAGGGGTATTGGGGCATAGGGAGATGGGGGATGGGTACTGAGGGATATGGAGATTGGGGAGGGGAGGGGCACTGAGGGATAGATGGGGAGGGGTACTGGGGGCGCCTGGAGAAGGGGCTTGGTAATATGGTATGGGGTATGTGGGTCGGGTAAGATAACTGATGTTTGGGACGCCCCGAGGCTGGGATTGCCCAACTGCCGTGCGGAAACACGGATCTTTCATAAAGCCTGCATGTCTTGGAAGCCTGCCATGATTCCTACGTCGCATTCTACCCTATATGACTTTGTGTTTCTGGGATTGTTTTGTTGTCTTAACATGAACATCGGGTTAGCTGCAGTCCCGGTCGTCCTTACTTGAGTGTGTACGACGTACGTCACTCATATCTGATGTGTGGCGTGTGTGATGTGACCTGTGACTGATGTGTGACAAGTGTGATATGACCCGGTACTGATGTGTGACGTGTGTGATGTGACCCGGTACTGATGTGCAACGTGTGTGATGTGACCCATGACTGATGTGTGCCGTGTGTGATGTGACCTGTGACTGATGTGTGAC
>VOPJ01006815.1:30031-75483 GCA_014673585.1 Semibalanus balanoides | reverse complement strand
GGGGGGGGGGGGGGGGGTAGGGAGCGTGTCGTCAGCCCGTTTGTAACTGTAGGTACAGGGTCTGCAGTTGCTATGATACACACTAAGGTCCGGCTTGATTTCTCCTCTAGCGTATGTTTTACGGCTAATTAAGAAACGACCATTCCTGCATTTAAACTGCATTACTGAGGGCTTCAATTTTATATATTGACACATTGGTTTACCTTGTCCATGTGCTGTTTTTTTTAAGCAAAAACCAGTTGTTTTCACCGCTGAACGTTAAAAAACGGATTTTTGCTTAAAAGCAGCAAATACACAGGGTGAGGCAATGCGTTAATTATTCATTTGAAGCTCTCAGTAATGCGGTTGAATTGCTTATACGGTCGTTTCTTAATTCGCGTCAAACATACGCTAGCGGTAGAAAGAAGTCAGACCTTAGTGTGTACCATAGCAACTGCGGAGGCTGTATGTACATACGTCCGAACTTTTTGTGTTTTTGTATTTTTCTTGGGGAGGAGCAAATTATGGTTTCGGAAACTGAAGGGTATTCCCCCTGGATCCGTCCCTGATATGTGCAGGGGTCATAATTTGGTCCGCAATGGTGGGGCCCCCTCGAGGCCCGACGGGCCCCCTTGAGGTTGTGCCCCCCCCCCCTTACGAAAATCCTGGTTGCGCGCCTGTTCATAACTGAATCATTAATGCCACTCATGCATAACAACTATATTAGTGCATGGCCGAATACTGGCTGTTGAGAGCACATGTACATGTTTTCAAGACTTCAATGCAGGGTCATTTACCTGAGGCTTAGCAGAGTATTATCACTCCCGGGAGTGTATTAACACTCCAAGTTAATACACGGCTAAAAGTTAAGCACGTGGTCAATGGGAAAACAGTCTTCGGCTATGCACTAATGGCTCATTTACTCGTTACTGTAAATTTCAATTGTACTTTTATCATTAAATTATTATTTGTATTCCATTGGTATGCTTAGGGAGATGTACCAATCCATCATATCCTTTGCAAGTTAGAATTACCGCCAATGCATTCTTTTAGAGTTTGTTTTGTCTCTCAACTAAAATCGGCATTACACAACCACCAAACAAAGCTGAAGCAATTACTCACCATATCAGTGTGGTTATAATCCCGCGCATCAGTGCCAGGAGCGCGAGTTTCTGTCGTGACCCAGCTCACTGTCGTGACCCAGCAGTTTCAGGCGTTACCACAGCATGACCCTGAATATAAATATAACGTCGATGGCGCGAACCAAATTTGTCTGCCTTACGAACCTGTGGTTGTTTGTTCGCTACGATATAACAGTTTGTTTAAATCGCGCGTCTATTTGATTTTACTGACGTTTCACACCCCAAAGATTTGACGCTTTCTTCAAAGGAAGCGTCGATTTTTGTGTTTATCTGATCGGAACACTTTTTTACCGGAACGCTTTTTTCTCTGACCGGAACACAGAAAGTTCCAGCGGCAAAGGAGGCGTCTGCGACAGACACAACCACTTCACTGCAGCTTAAGCTTAGTCAACGCTGACAATCAACTTCACTGCAGCTCAGATAACGCTGACAATTAATCATATAAGATCCTCACTCCACACGGCCCCGTACAACAGTCGTCCCGCTCCCTCGCGCCACACAATTTCACAGTATCTCTCTCCGAGCCACCCCGCCTCGCCACTCGAGCTGCCGGCTGCAGGTGTCTGTTGTCCACCTCGCCCCGGAGCGATCGGGCAGCCTGCGCGCTGTTTGACCTGTGCCGGCCAGCGGTCAACTGCCACTGCTGCGCGCCCCCAGGGTACTACACGCCGGTACTGTACCACCGCCACCAGTCACCGCCGCCGCCGCGCTCTGCGGTTACATCGATTGTGGTGCAGTCGATGTAACCACAGAGCAGTGGCAGCATAGCAGACAACGGTTTGGCTAGACCAGAAAGCCAGGTAGTCACATTGTATTGGATAACACTAAAATGCAAAGATAAATATGCGTTGCGTATTAAGGAATGCACGTTGGTGAAAATATTTAATGGTATTAGTGTTACCATATAGCAAGAGTATGCCGCGCCCAGCCCGGGGTTAGACATCCCCCAAGGTTTTTCGAGCATAGCGGGAAAATGCCGCCGTTTTGGGCACAGCTGTTCGAGCATTAATTAAACACATTATGCAAAATTACTGACCAAGAGTCACCTCAGGAAAGGTCACTAGACACCAGACTAGGTCACGTGACCCCCACCTCCAAAAATGTTTGCGGTCGTACCCCACCTCCAAAAACGCTTGCGGTCGTACCACAGTCGCAGTTTTTTATGATCGGTTTCAAACTTATAGGATTTCATAAGGTCATATATATATGTATATCTACAATTATTTTATCTTGATTTGTTTCTATCTGTGACCTAAGGTTGGGTCAATTTCGTGACCTCCCAATTAAAAAGAAATGGGGAAATATGCAAATGCGTCCTTTCCCGAGGGCACGCAAAATAGCAGTCCAATTATTTCTGGATCATGTAGTCATAGACCAGTCTTGATAACCTAGGTGCAATTTGTGTTCAATCGTACCCATCGAAGAGATTATTTACCAGTAAGACGCCATAGTTGGGGATGAATGAGCTAGCGCGAAGAAACTTGATATATAAAGGTTGTCTGTGTGATCAAGTCTGCGCTTCACACTTAATAAGGCAGGGCTCTGGCGTGGATCCGCTCCTAGGGGCGTCGCCTACCACTAGGGACATTTAGGCTACATTCGGGAAAATAGTAATTCTGAAGACCCTGCAAAAAGGGGTGCACACGTGCAGAAGCATTCCCACCCTGAATTGTGGAAAAGTGGCGGCTAAAAAGTCCCTAGCCACACACACTGGCGGATCCAGATTCTCTCCGTGGGGGCATCTTTTTGTGTAAAACAAAACGTATTTGGGCCGGTCACCTTATTTTGATATTCGAGCTTAAAAATACACTTTTTCGCTCCCCCCATCTAATACTTCCCCTGGATCCGCCAGGCCCCTCTCGGGGTCGGCGACCCCAGTGAATAAGCGGGCGACCCTAGTGAATAAGCGGGCGCTGTACCGCGCACGTGACCTGCGACTCGAGTATCAAGTCTGTGTCACCAACCGTGTGACCTGTGGACTTGGAGACTAGCATTATTTTTTGTCATGCGCTCACTTTTGGCACTTTGCACGTGCCATCATTTGACCCGCAAATGGTACTATCATCTTCTACCGTTTTGCCGCATCGAACGGTGCCACCCGCGTCGAAATCGACTCGGACGTTTGGGTTCCACGTGCCAAAATGTTCCGCCGGACAAACTGACCCGTCGGACCCTGCTTTTCCGAGCGACCGCCCAGTGGAAATCTTCGTACTCTGAAAAGCATGTATACACTAAACATGCTTTTTATCTGTCTATGATTTAAAATAAACATACTCACGCTGAGGATACATATTGTATGCATTTTAAAACGTGTACAACAGGAATGCGCCCGTGTGGTCAGCTCGTACATTTTATGGCGCTTTACCAAAAATACAGAATGATAATGCTGAAATAGTGACCATTGCTGCTGACATTGCTCACACACGTCACGTGACATTACTCAAGAGTAAACCTTGTGATCACCAGAGTACATGCAAACTGCATCGCGGCGTACAGTGCACACTGAGAATAGGACGAGCGGCTGGTTTCTGTCTCTTGTCTAGCACCCAAACCATTGGTGGGATCAAGATACAAAAGCAGCAGCTATAGTATCTCATAAGAACGTCTCTATGCCTGAAAAATATGCAGAATAATAGGTCACCAGCTGCCACAGATATGTGATGCAAACAGCGGGCATCAGAACGTAGTGTCAACTGTCACTTCATCGTCCGGATGGTGATTCCAGAGGAGTAGCTGTCTGGGACGGCTCCAGCCGGCGATCCCAGGCGTGCAGTGCAGTGGAGTTAGCTCATTGGTTGAGGTAGTAGGCCCAGTAGACGATGTTGAAGATAGCGAAAGCCACCACAGAAGCTACTCTGGAGAAGCGCTCCAGTCGATCTGCCTTCTCCACACCGGTCATCGTCCAGTTACCTTTTTAAGGTCTTCCCCTGTCGAAAACCAACACCGGCACTGGTGACTAGTGCCCGTATTCACAATCGAATTCTACCCTTACCCAAGGGTAAATACCCCGGGGTAAGGTTCAACCCGTATTCACAATCGGATTCTACTCTTACCCGAGGGTAACTTTTACTCTTACCTCGGGGTAGGGGTAAATGGTATTCACAAACGAATTCTACCCTCAACTTGAGTCTTGATCAGGGCAGGATTTCTACCCTAGTCTAGGGGCTGGGTAAATGTGCAATGAAATAATTGCCCACGCCATAAATATGTAAACATGGACGTTCTAAGCAGTTGTAGGCGCAACGAATTATTTCTTTCGTTCATTATCAGTGCTATCACACTATGGAATTAGTATTTTCAGTCTACTATTGTTTTCTAGCAATGTTTTAGATGTATTTTTAGCATTTTTACTTTCACATAATGCATTGTGGTGATATGCCGTAGCTGGCAGTGGCACCGTGCACACGCACAAGCGCAGCATTAATCCGCCATTGTCTGGGAGGGGGTAGGGACGCCTACTGGCGATATTTTGTAATAGCTGAAAAATCAACAGTGCTATCAACGCAAAACATAGGGTATCATTGCGTACATCAATTATACGTCTCCCGTACGGAAATGAAGCAAGTTCGTCGCGAATTGTTTGAGATATAACACATTTAGTGAGGTTACTACACACGAGTTTGACGAAAAATCCGCTAACGTTTAATAGGCCGTGCAAAGGGCATTTGTTGAAAAAATGCAATAAAAAACGTCATAAGATAGAAATCCTATGGGCTACAAAATTAATATCTTTGATTTTAGAAATAGTTTTTTTGACGACCAAAAAATAAACGTTTGACCCTTAAAGTCAAAATTTTCACACATTAAAAAGGAATGTATGCCAATAGTCTCCACAGAAGGCGGATTAATCAGGTAAAGCAACCATTCTCAAATCACAATTGTAGACTATTCATCACCAGTGGCCTTGGTTCTAAGTTATGGAACAATAACATAAATGGCCCCGCAATTTCGAGGGACTGTCAGGCTTCCCCTCGTAGGGCGAGGGTTAAAGCGACCGAAGTCTTGGAGAAAGCATGACATATTTTAGTCACTGCTAATTTGGTGCTTAACCTGTTTAACCTGTTTCGTAACTGAGAGTCTTTCTTTGATTAGTAGTATAATTATAGGTTTATAAAGAGGAGGAACATTTTTAAAATATTCAAATCGAACAATAGCAAGTAGGGTGATCAGTTACCGACGAAATCCTAAAGGGCAGAATGACCTTTGGTATCGGACCTATGCATGTTCCCCTTTTCAGTTTCTAAAGACTCATCTAATTTCACTTCTGTTGTACATGAAGGACTGGATACTGACGGAAACATGTGGTATCTACCCAGACGGTAGGTACCAACTACCACATGTTCCCTTATATCAGTCCTTTGTGTACACAGAATTGGAAATTAGATGAGTTTTAGAAACTAAAAAAGGGAAGATACCTACAAAAAGCCAGCTGTACATCTCTGTTTTTACCGAGCGTTTTGTACATCTCTGTTTTTGCTGAGCTCTCACCTTGGTTTGCTCCATCGGTGCCACGGCAGTGCTTTCTTTGTTTGCTGACAGTCTGCGGGAATACGGACATGCACTGTTAATCTCAGTTGCTTTGTTCAAATTGCAAAGGTTGAGAACGGTTGAGGCATGGTAATTCTTGCTTCTTTAAGATAGGAATCTGAAATAGCTCTTAAAGGGACACTGTCCACTCAAAGTAAAATTTGATATGTTAAAGAACAGCCGAATTTGATAAGCACATGAATCGTTTTTTTGAAATTTCGGCGCCCAGTCGCCCAATATCCCGGTTTCAAAGTTCAGTTTTCTGTCCAGCCAATGTAGGTCGAGAGTCCGCCACACTTACTTACCAAAATTGATAGGTCATTTGACAGGAAATGTTAATGTAAGGAAGGGAAGTTTAATTAAAGAAAGTTTTTTTTTTAACTTTTTACAGGGATTTTGATTTCTCAGCATTTGAATGCAGTTTTTCCCGACCGAGGTTTTCTTATGATTGTGTCCTCTGATTCCGAAACCAAATGGAAAAGAGTCTGTCACGGTCCAGTGGGCATACGACTCAAATGCGGCAATGCGGTAGATTCAGTTAACAGGAACCACATGTATACGCATTCGGCTACTATCCATGCAATAGCGGTCAGCGACGGTGTCAGTTCAAGTTGAACCCTTCTCTGTGATTACGTTAACTTGAGCAAACGTTCCATTAACCTAGTCTGTGTATAAATCGTAAACAGTTTTAGATTTCTAAACAGTAATGAATTAATGATTTTTTATTTTGTATTCTGCGCTTTTTGGATAAGAGTTTAATGGCAATTAAAAATCATAAGTGGTCCTTAGGTCTTGTTTACGCCTGTTTTTGCGATATCATCCGGAAGAGGCAGTGTCCCTTTAACCTGCTCAGTGCCCGTCGATTTGTTCGCAATTTGTAACAGCACTAGCTTTGTCTCTTTCTCTTTCCCTTTGTCTTTCTCTTAGCTTTCTCTCTGTCAAAGTAACCTTGGAACGACAAAGCACCTTATGACGTTGACGTAGTCAGCCAATCAAAAATGAAAAGTTAACACGCTTCTTTTGCATGCAGTGAAACATTGCTTGTAGTTCGTTTAAGTTCGATTTTGTAGCTTGTGTGCTTCGTTATAATTTATAAATCGGAACTTTCTGCAAGGATGCATATTTCAGCTTTTTCTGGAAGGCGGTTTCAGTCATGCACTACTGTAATTTTGGTATCGAATACACGAGACAAGTAAATAACGGTTCATTTAGCACTTCTAACGTCGGTAATAAGCGATGATTTGGGCCATTACTGACACCAATTGGCAGGATCATCATAATGTCTGATGTACCAACTACCGGGTACCTACAGTGAAGAGCAGTTTTTCTGTCCACTTCCTCGACACCACTATCGTCTGTCGGTGCTGCACGCAGTGGAATCCAATGCCATCACTATAGCCCTCGCCCCCGGTATCAGGGGGAGGGCATAAACAGTTGCATTGGATCTCACTGAGTGCAGCACCGACAGCACCGGTAGAGCCGAGGCAGCAGACATTTGCGCTGCACTGTACAATGGAACCTGCCTTTGTCCATACACGTCTTTGGATAATTGACATAATTGGACAAGGTCATTTGGCTATTGGACATGGTCAACTAGACGTGACCACATAACATGACATTTTTACTTGGTTACCATTTAGTAATCGTTCCTTTCAGCAAAAATGCATATTAGAGCTTTTGCGGCATGACGGTATCAGTTAGGTATGCATTTCCGTAATATACAAATAGAATATACTCAGCACTATCAGTAGTTGGCAATTGAAGGGAATACAGTACCTTTAACATTAGTTTTTAACTGAGATATCCAGATGTCAGGTATACTTAAAAATCAAAATATGATATGTGGTTTCCGAAACGATATTGTTACTGAGTTTCAACGCAAAAATCTTTGGGTGAATTTGGTCATATTTTAAATGAACAAAGCTCATGATTTTGCGCATACGTCATCAGTACCTACTTCACTATTATTTCTATCGCACTTGGCTTTCGCTATTTGAACCGACGGCCGCCGAAACGTATCGCCTTGTCATTGTTGTGAACCGATTTCCAGTGGAAAATTTACAATGGAGGCTACGCAAAAATACGCATGTTTTGATGGGTGGCTGGTCTGCGTTCATTCAATATATCATTTGAATGTTGTCAGTTTTTTGTTTTGTTTTTGCTTACGTTGAATGATACTTGGGTCAAAAATGGTATTGGCTATAACTTTGTCAATTTTCTTTCGATTTCAAATGGAAAATAATGCCGACACTCGTCTTGAAAAGGCACACCTGTTGATTGGTAGCTCGTACCGGTAGCTGCAATATTCACTACATTCACTGGACACACACACACACACACACACACACACACACACACACACACACACACGCACTGCGCACACGCAACACGCACAACTGCGCAACGCGCACACGGCACACGCACCACGCACACGCACACGCAACGCACACGCACATGCACATCACTATGCACAACACATACACATACACAACACCATACACATACACATAACTCACATTACATACATACAACCTACACTACACTACACTACCACTACCACCTACACCACACATACAATACACAACAGCACACACCTATCAACACACACACACACATACACACAACATACCACACAATACACACACAACACTCACCACACACACACACACCGATGTGCATACATATAAACACGTTTATGGGTAGGTATATCACATCGATTTATGCACATGCACATTTATGGCACTGTGTTCACGTACCGCCACTCCAACTCCACTCATAGAAGGCCTGGTGTAAAGATTCATACATTTTTTATCGCGACCAATGGAACTCGCAAGTAATGACCCAGCGAACGAGTTTGTTAGTGCTCCTTACATATTCTGATTCAAGGATATACTTTTGCTAGCATGACGTCGTAGCTCGTTTTGGTGACGCAAGACTCTTGTGACGTCACATGTATTTTTTATAACAAAATTATTAATTTTTCTTGTAAAAACGAATGCTAGAACCGTAATAAGGACACTTTTCTTCATCATTTTACATACTTTTGCCAAGGTGCTATATTCCCTTTAATTTGACGTTTCTAACGTCAGTAATTCAGGATGTTTTTAACTATTAATGACACCAACTGGCAGCAACATAATCAATCATGTACAGTGTTTCTTGACTTTGTCCGAACATGTCCTTGGATTGGATAACTAAAGGGACCATACGCAACCCAAGTTGTGACGTCATTTGATATAATCAGCTGACAAGAGGGCGTGCTCAGCTGACTGCGTAGTGTTAAAGGCCGTAGACAAAAAAATAGACGTTCTTTCCGGTAAATGAAGTTGAACTTAGCATTGAGAGGCCACGAAATGGATCAGATTATTTTTCATCATTTTTTAAGAGGATTTAAACCTAGTTTAAAGCTTACGCTGCTTCGTAATTCGTGTTAGAGTGATACTCATACGTCATAATTTCCAGTATCTTCCCTGAAAGCATAAAGAAGAGACCATATTGCCTTTTTTGTATTTAACTGAGTTATATTAAAGTAAATTGCATGAGAAAAACAACTAGAGGATGAGCAAATCAACAGTGATATATGATATGACGTCATTTGAAGACGCAGTAACGGCTGCAAATTCAAACGCAATGTCAGGAAATGTTTTGTCACAAGTGCACCAGGAACGTTACGTGTTCTCTTTTAGCTTAAATTCACTTAATTCTTGCAATAAGTGTACCTTTTTATGCTTTCAAAAAACAAAACAAATATTCTTCTTTCACATGATGTATCTCACATAGCTTAGTTCTCAGCCGTTTTCGATGAATTGAGAAACAACTTACGGCTTCTGGCCTTTAACATTACGTCGTCAGCTGAGTACGCCCGTGACGTCACATTTGGGATGCGTATTGACATTGTTACCGGTCAGGCTTCGCGCCCATGCATTTATTTAGTTATTTGCCATGATCGCGACGGAACAAGCCATTACAAGCGAGTCATCAGATAAAACCACACGCAACGCACTGGACATGCGTAAAACATCACACTCCTATTTGTAATCGAAAAGCGATTGTAAAAGCCGTTGTGAGCGGTACAAGTAAAATATATCATGAGAATACAAATACAAACATTTAAAAGTATAAATAGAAAACAGAAAACAGAAGTAAAATACAAAAGTAAAGACAAAATAAAATAAAATACAATAAAATGTAACAATAGTTACACACATTGCCGTTACACACTACACCTATCACATTATATCAGTTTAATATCGCATATCAGTTTAATAACCTACAAGTACAGTAAGCAATGGCTGCTCGGTATAAAGTCAGATAGTCATTACTGCATGTCGCGCACTTGTTTTCCTACATCGAAACATGATACCGCTCATGTCTGAATACAAAACCGTGGCAGTTCCTACACATACAGCTAGTCCACCGGTGCTGTAAGTTCCTGGCTACTTGACATACCTGAGGACGACGATGTATTCGAGGATCGTTCCGAATATGAAGACGATGCATGCCAGTGTCCAGACGTCAATGGCCTTTACGTAACTGACCTCCGGCATTCCCTGACTGAAACAAAGACACTTAAAATCCACAAAGCCCGCGAGTTACCGTTCACTTTTGATGTGACTTAGTGACGCTTATGAATTCCACTTTTAAGTACAACAAACACAGCATTGTCGTTGGATTTGGCAATCATTGATGAATTCTTGTGTAGGTATGCATGCATGTCATACAGTGCAGACCAAAATGTTCTGTCCACTTAATCGTCACCACCTCTGTCTCAGTCTCTGTCTGTCGATGCTGCGCGCAGTGAGTCCAATGCCATTAATAAAGCCCTCGCCCCGGTATCAGGGGCGAGGGCATACATAATTTCATTAGATTTCACTGCGTGCAGCACCAACAGACAGCACCGATGGACAATGTTGACATTGAATTAAACGGGTGCACTTAGGCAAGGCTTTATAAGTATACTTTCAAAGCTAGCTTCCGGCAGACGAGAAAAAAAATCATCGCCCCAGGAAATGGAGGGTTTATTGGAATAGTGCACTGAAAGGACTGCTACTAGCCGTTTTCACGAACGCTTTATTCGCTGGATGCATCGACACCACCTCTGTCTCTGTCTGTCGGTGCTGCACGCAGTGAAATCCAATGCAATTACTATAGCCCTCTCCCCCGGTATCAGGGGCGAGGGCATACATAGTTTCATTGGATTTCACTGCGTGCAGCACCGACTGACAGCACAAATCGACAATGTTGACATTGAATGAAACGAGTGCGCTTAGCCAAGGCTTTTTAAGTATAACTTCAAAGCTAACTTCCAGCAGACGAAAAAAACATCACCCCAGAGAAATGGAGGATGTATTCGAATAGTGCACTGAAAGGACTGCTGCTAGCCGTTGTCAGAAAGTTTTTTTCGCCGGGTGAATCGACATCGGGTGGTGTCGATGAAGTGGAGAGAACATATGGTCTAGACTCTAGACTGTACATACATTCCAACTGCAACTATTTTCTTTCTTACAAAGACAACCGTTCTCGCCTGCGTGACGGAACAAATACCGGCGGATTACATGACGTGTTGAAGCACCGAATCATTTACGTGTCGTGTGTCAACGTCTGTGACACCCAGCGCAATGTCAATCATGCAAAGACGATGACTACATTATCACAATTGATCAGCAAACACCAAACATGACTTGTTAAACGAATGGTACTTGTGGAAATTGAATGAAAAATGATGCTGCCTGAAAGCTGCACTTTATCGAACCGAATACATACTTCATCTTTTTGCATGACACGTTGCATTCAGTTGGAATGTTTTCCGGGAAATGGTGATCTTCCTTTATTTAGGGAGTGTGCCGACTGCCGATTCACATCGCTTATGTAGGGTTATTGACACTGGTCCATAGAACATAATTTTCTTAATTGAACAATGACTTCATTTTTCCACATTCATCCTAGTTGCTGAGATATTCCAAAGATTCCCAAGACTTGATGAAATCACAATATGATTGGGTAGACTCCAGAGGGCCTCCGCTACTAAAAACATTGTAAAAATCGATTTAACCGCTAGCATATCGTTAGCGCCGGCCAACAGCGATTCCACTAAACAGATTGTGCGATGACAGCAGCAGCCGAACAGTACTGTCTCTCCTACTCACAGCAGCCCTGATCGATATATCGTCAGCACATTTGGTAGCTGGCTGGTACCAATCACCGCCCAGTATTCTGCCTACGTCACGAGACACGCCCATTATTTTATGGTCGTGTTCCATTACGTTGCTATCACGGCCCAGAATACTGGTTCGTGATTGGTACCAGCCACGATGACAAACGTGCTAACTGCTATCAAACGGGCTGACAACAGATCGATCAGTGCCAACGTTTGGTGTCCATTTTTTTCGACGAAGATATAAATAAAGAGTTACGAAAAGACAAAGTTATTTAGATGAAAATGTAACAAGATGGACTCCAGGTGTGATTTTGTGTATCCAACAATTAAACCAATAGCTTCTTATCGTAATAAACATAGTTTTGGTATTCTTAAACAGTAGGCACACTTTTGTAATGTTGATAATTATTTTTTATATTGTTTAAGTTTAAGTTAATTTATGTATCTTTTATATACTCATTTTTCAATGGTCGTAATATAAAAGATACATAAATTCACTAACACTAAAACTTGAACAATAATTTTGTAAGGAGGTCATATAAAAATAATTATCAACATTATATATCTAATGCCTTACATTCAACGAGCACTACACACTTCCTTTAAAGCAATGCATATTGTGCAAGACACTGAGTACATACCATTCGGACCCACAGGAGGCTCCCCTTTGGCATAGTTCTCAGGTAACGAATACGCTGAACTTGCCAGCGAATTGCTTCCTTTTGCGTGCAGCAGCACCAGCCTGAGGGGTGGGCAAATGGCATTATTGGTAGAACCTACAGATTGGCAAAAACATTGATTTTCTGACAAACGTATTTTTTGGTTTGTATTTTAAGGAAAAAACGTCAAATATTGCAAATTCTAGATACCCATTTTGAAGACAATGTTATTTCCTTTCTTTCGACGCTTTATGTTTGCAATTTGCTTGAAAAACGATTTTTATTATTTTGCAATTATTTATCGTATTTTCACGAGCATTATCACGCTCGTAATTATTCACGGAATTATACAAATGTTTTTTCCATAAATGTGCTTATTAGACCTAAATCATGATCTTAGCCATACCAAATTTAAAGTTCACTGAAATGGGTGTCCGCTTGCAAATTCAAGGGGGCACGGTGCCCCGGTGCCACCCCCCGTTCCGCCGCCTATGCTTACAGGACGTTACGAATTCTGCAAGGTCTTCAGACAAGAACCCTAATGAGAATGAGAACCATGCCGCCTGGTTTCACTGCGTTTTCGTGCTTAGTTTTCACAAAAGTTGTTTATATTCCTAATTTGCTTCCAACTTGTTATGTATTTATTGACCTCATTGTAGCCATCCCATGTACATGGCCGAAGCCAAAGGGGCCCCGGGCAGATGAGCAGATGAGAATTTGCAATATTCTTGGCACAGTGTCATTCAATGTTCGCGTTGAAGTGGGTAAAGGACATACAATGTAACTGTTGTTTGCAAAACTGTCTTCGTTCTCCGCCTCACATACTCGCTGCACGCTTATCTCCTCAGCGCGAGGTACTCGCATACTCGCTGCACGCTTATCTCCTCAGCGTGAGGTACTCGCATACTCGCTGCACGCTTATCTCCTCAGCGCGAGCGAGGTCACTATCTGTGCAACTCGGAAGCAAGACGCAAATGTCCTGAGCATATCCTGTGAGGTTTCCCTGTCAGTTGCGGTTGTGGCCTTCCTGCCTGCCCGTCCAAACCGGCGAACACATCCTGGTTCTGGAGCCGCTTTCCATGTTATCAGCTTCATGTTCCGGCACAGAAGACCCAGTCGCGTCGTGACAGCCAGTACCAGTGGAGTGTGGTGTCCGTGGCCACCATGGCGGCGTCTCTGCTGCTCTGTCTCCTGTTCATCAGCAGTGCCAAGTGCAGTCCTTCACCGCCATCGGCAGCTGCGACCGTTCCCGGTGATCAGACAGTGTCCGGAGATGTTGTTCTGGACCGGGTGGTTGCCGAGCTGGAGACACTGGTCCGGGCTAGAGTCCGTGACGCCAATACGGAGCTGTCGTCTCAGCTGGCTGTCATGTCCAGTCGTCTGGATAGGCTTTCTGAAGCCGTTCCCAAGCCAGCAGAAGACGCCACCGGGATGTCTGAAGTCGCTACGAGATTGGTCGCCGTCGAGCAGGCCATAGCTACAATGCTGAGCCGTCAGGAGAGCGTTCACCGCACTGTCACAGATGCTGTGAACCGGCAGGCTGACGTACAGCAGACTCTCTCTGACTTGCTGGAGAGGCAAGCAGACGTTCAAAAAATCCTCTCCGCCAGCACAGAGAGAAACGACGATCTTCAGGGAACAGTTTCGCTCATCGCCGGCAAACAGGATGTCGTCCAAGATACGTTGTCTGCCATGTCTAGAAGACAAGAAGGTCTCCAACAGTCTATCTCGGCCCTGTCCAAGCTGCAAAGCAACGACCAGCTTACCCTCTCGTCCATCTCTGAAAGGCAGGAGAAAGCCCAGCAGTCTCTCTCATCAATATCTACAAGATTTAACAGCACAACAGGGTCCTCAACTGCGGCAACCCAGTCAAATGGTCGCGCAGGGTGTCCCATCAGCCGAGAACTGGAACTTGATGTCTTTGCAAGCCGGGTGCTGGGGGAGCCCTGCCGTGGCGACAAGGACTGCAGCAACCTCAGGTCTGACACCATGTGCAGCGATGCAGGCCGATGCCAGTGCCGGGAAGGGCTCCAGAAGGTGGCCGGAGGGTTCTGTCGACCTCACCCCCAGCTGTCCGAGTCTTGCAGAAGGAACAGCGACTGCGAAGATGCCACAGAACATGCCATCTGCAAGAACAGCATGTGCACTTGTCCAACTAATTTCCTGAACGTCAACAACACCAAGTGTTGGCCATATCCACAGCTCGCTGAGGAGTGCATAACCGACAGTGAGTGTCAGGTTCGCACAGAGGAAGCCGTCTGCATGGACAGCGTATGCGCCTGCCCATCCAACCTCCTGAACTTCAACAACACCGAGTGTCGACCATACCCACAGCTCACTGAGGAGTGCATAACTGATAGTGAGTGTCAGGTCCGGACCAAGGAAGCCGTCTGCACGGACAGTGTCTGCACATGTCTGTCATCCTCCTGGAATCTTAACAACACCGAGTGTCGCCCTGGCGCTGGAGAGGGACAGTCCTGCGTCCACGACAAGGACTGCTCCACGCCTCTGGCAGGTTTGAGCTGTGTGGCCGGCACCTGTGCCGTGCGAGCCTGTGAATCTCTCCTAACCAGCAGAACCCGACTCCGGCTGTATGGCGGGAGTGCATGCGACAACGGTTTCGTTCAGTACACATGGAATGAAGCGAGAAGGTGGGTGCAGGTTTGTGACACGGACTGGACTGTGAATGACGCTTCTGCGATGTGTCGTGATATGGGCTTTCACCGAGGTACGCCAGAGGGCCACAGCAGTGTCGCCATCGATCGCTCCAGGTATTTTAATGTTCACAGCATTTACTGTTCTCCCACTGCGCGCTCGCTGTTGTCGTGTAGCTGGAGTGGCAGCCGGCAAAGCTGCCCGGAGAGTGAGCTCGCCTTCGTGACCTGCCACGCTAATTAGTTCGGCCGACATTTGTCTTAATGGACATTAGTCGTTTTCACTATGGCTTATTTTGCGCGAAATGTTTTAAAACATTTTAAAATGTTTTAGTAGTAGCCGCTTTCACGATGGACTAATTTGCGAAAAAATGTTTAACCCTCGTCCTACGGGACCGTAGGGCGAGGCTAAAACATTTTTACGCAAATTAGTCCATCGTGAAAGCGGCTACTACTAAAGCATTTAAAACATTTTAAAATGTTTTAAAACATTTCGCGCAAAATAAGCCATCGTGAAAACGGCTATTGGCGATTTAGCAGTACTGGTGACGCCGTGCATCCGGCTGGTGTGGAAACTACAGAAAAACACCAGTACCTACTCCTGTGTTGAACCGCACGTTCACTGGATGTGGATTGGCTCCGTTTTGGACCCGAAAATTGAGAAAAGTCGGCCGCTAGTTCTGTTGACTATGCCTCAAACTGCCCCTGCATCATCTCTGACAAGACTTTCGTTCGCACTGAAATGGATCAGTCAGTAAGTAGCCAGAAGAGCCGCTGAAGAAGTAACTAGCAGTGCGATCACGTGATGTACATTCGCCAGAGGCTACAATTTCGCTTTTCCCTCCTTTTGTTTAATATGTGCAATTGCTGCGCCGGCATCGACAGCTTGCTGAGCACTGACAACACTTGACTGTCTGCTTTTCTTGACTTGTATTGGTATTGACTGTTTTGGAGTTAAAAAAACATCGAGAAAGATATTATGGAGCATAATCTACTGATTTGACATGTTCAATAGTTGCGAAGTCAAGCCAAAGTCGAAGCTAGCTAATGTTCAGGTTCAGTGTGTTTGTTGTACTCAAGCACGAGCTCGCGCTGCGCTTACTCATGCTAAAGCTTCTCACCTAGTCTGCAGTGCGTGCACCGTGCTTGGCCTTCCCCAATGTAACCGTACTTTGCCGTACTTTTGTGGTGCATGGTGCTTGGTGGCCCCCAATGTAGGCAGCCGTACTTTGCCGTACCTTTGTGGTGCACAGCTCCATCCTTCAGGTACGGTGCAGTGAGTATTATTTNGACAGCATATGGTCATCTGAGATGCGGCAAGTATTGCCAACTAAGATGTGGAGCCAATTAGCTGAATAGCTCAGGCTGATATGTTGATCAAGCAGGATAGCTTTGATTCAGATGCCGAGCAGCAGGATAGCTCTGGTTGGCTGCTACTGCTACTACTCTCACTGCTGCTGCTATTGCTGTTACTGCTGCTGCTGATGCAGTATTCACTGCTGCTGCTATTGCTGTTACTGCTGCTGCTGATGCAGTATTCACTGCTGCTGCTACTGCTGCTGCTGCTTCTGCTGATGCAGTATTCACTGCTGCTGCTATTGCTGTTACTGCTGCTGCTGATGCAGTATTCACTGCTGCTTTTACTGCTGTTGCTGCTGCTGCTGATGCAGTATTCACTGCTGCTGCTGCTGCTGCTGCTGCTGCTGCTGCTGCGGGCTCGGAGCGGCGCGGGGCGCGGAGCTGTGATTGCCCGCGGCGGAATCTATTCCACGTGGCGATCCGATCGCCGGCTGCCATTAATAATCTTTTCAGCGCCGTCAGCCCTGTATACATTCAATTTCGCTGCTCATTCCGGACCGTGTATTTTTTTCCGTGCCGTTATTATGAGAAAGGTCTTGTCGGTGAATGGGGAGGCAAACACGGCGCTGAAAGGGATCCGAGTGCAACACTCGAGGGCGCGGCGGATCAGCTGTGGAGGCAGCTGCTGAGGCTGGACGGGGAAACCCAGTGGTGCAGTGCCGTCTGGCTTTTGGGCATGCATGAGTGTCGTGTTTTTGGGATAAGCGTCGCGCAGTTCGGTGAAAAGTTTTCCATAGCTAAACCTGCCCTGAATTTCTTGCAGAGGCATTAGCTTTTAATTTTAAAGGCAAATTGTTAAAATCGCAATGCTTTGTCATCATGTATTTGAGCATTTAGCTCATAAATATGCTATCAAGATTGAACATGTGCTGTCCCAAATTGAAAGTACTTTGTCTAAGGCCTTGGGGTCTTTCTTTGTCCTGTCATGTTGACCGTATATATATATAATTCAATGTCACAATTGTAATGCTGTTTTTCAGACGACAGAAGGATTTCAGCGTATGTGCGTTTGTATGTTCCTGCAGCTGAAATGCAGTCAGCACTCACTCCAGTATGTATAGGATGATGCTGTTTATGTGGAAGGAACAACAGTGTATATTCGCCTGGCTATAAGTTTTCCTCCGTGAATAGGTCCCACATGTGCCATCTCAAACAGATCACCGCTTTATTTGTGCTCTGGTATTTGTATTACTCAATTCAATAACACTAGACATTGCGTTTTGACACATACTTAATGATTACTTGGTGATAATTGATAAAACATTTCAATGCATTCAGAAGTCACGCTTCAATGGGTTAGCGGCAGCAGCGCACCCAGGGGGAGGGATAAGGGACAATTCCCCCCATACGGGTCGCAGGGGGCCCACCGATCTTGGACCAAATACATTTGCATTAGGTAAATGGCTTTCAAAAAGCCACAGAGGAGCCCTCAAACCAGGCAACGGGTTACTCTTGACCAGTGGCGTACCCAGGATTCGCTTCAGGGGGGGGGGGGATTTCGGTCGGGGGACACAAGGTAACCCCACTAAAAAAAATCATCGGGTTCGGCACATTATATTTCTAGAGGGGCATATTTTCAACTTTTTTTCGAAAAAGAAATCACAAAAACATTATTTTTCAGGGGACCCTAGGTACATCCCCCCAAAAAACTCACTATATTTTGCCAGGCCGGCGAAATACGGCGAAATTGTGTGAGAACACCGTGGGCGCAGGCCCTATTTCGTGCACTGAGGCACTAGCAGGGGGCACAGGGTGCATGTGCCCCCCGATGGACCGATTTTTTTCACTAAAAAATGGTCGGCGACGTTCCTTTTTGCGACTTTTTGGGGGGCCTGCAAAATATTGTGGCCTAAATCGGGGGAGATATTTATTCTCGCGCAATTTTTTCGGGGGGCCTTTGCTGAGGGGGGCCCTTGGGATGCCGTGCCCCCTTGTCGAAGGTCTGGCTGCGTCTCTGGCCGCATAGCCCAAATGTGTCGTGAGGTCAGTTGATGCTCAAAGGGCTTGGTTGCTCCTGCTTATCCATGGAAACCCGTCGCCCGTGTAAGCTCAGTCGGTGGAGAGCGCCTGGATTTTACAGATCTGGCACCCCTGCAAGATGGTTCGAGCCGCTTCGGCGCTCGCTATTTGCTCCTCGGGGATGACCTGCGGCTGGTAGTAGCGGCGGCGTCAAAGGTTCAGATGAAGCCAGCGGTAGCCGGGCGGACCGTCCTCAGTCGTTATGGCGACGTTTAAGGCTTTGCGTTCTCTAAAATTCTGCCGTGTGGCTGAATTGCGTGCGGGTGGTGGGGTCAGGGCCTGCGCAACAAGCTTAGCTTAGCGTGGGTCCTGATCTTGGGAATCCATCCCATCAAAACATTCAGACTAAATTTATTTAAAAAAAAAAAAAACAGAGCCGCCTGAGGGGGCCCTCTGAACTATCTGACCTCTGACCTCTGACCTATAGAACCTCGGAAAAACTTTCGCCTGGCTATAAGTGCTCTCAAAACCACTCTTTGCGTGGTTTTTAGATTGGAAATAGGGCCCCTAATTTCAAAGGGGGCACATGGGTCAAGGGTGCACGCACAGACATTCAGGGGGCAATTGCCCTTTTGCCCCTCCCCTTGGTAGGGGAAATGTTCCGATTAGCGACCCCCTTAGGTTGAAGCGCGCTGGTGATTATACTGTCGTTGTTACGACCGTGGGAACTTGTTTTAAGGGAAGTGTGAACATTTGTCTAGCCATATATGGTCTTACTTTATTCTCACAAATTCGTATATATAATCGCTCAATTGCTATCTTGCAACCCTTGCAAAAAAACGGAAATAGGGAACTGTTCCCAGTTGCACCGGGTTGATATAGCATCCAACTTTAGCCATATGTATGCATATTGCGCTTTCTTAAAGTTTTCGTTTCTGTAATTTCACTCCTATTGGCGGCAGACTCAAAATTCAAAAAATAACCAGCTGAGTCCAGTCGTAGGCGAAAGTGATGCCATTGGGTGAACAATGTCAATTGCTTAAACCAGGTTAAGACGCCTTAAACGGCGAAGGACGGAGCGAGTTCCGATAAATCCGCGTCCAATTTTATCACCCGTCCACGGTGGGTTCGTCTTGGCAAAGCATGCATTTTGAATTATTTTCGCTGTGTTCTTTTTGCCGTCGACAAATAGATCCGAACTAAATGATACTTAAACTTAAATTAGGTTTTGAAGCGTTATTTTAAATTTTGCAAATTATAGGCTTACCGTGTTTGTAGGCAAAAATTCATATTTTGGGTGTAGATGGATTGATTGCGCTTTACCCTCATCATTTTTATCGTTCTTAGCACCCTTGGTTTTGAAGCTACGGCGGTGTAATGAAGGAAATGTTATAGAATCGTCAATAAAAATATTACAGACAGATTAACAGCGAAATAATGCATAAACCTCAAATTTTAGCATTTGATTTAGGACGGTACATTGGTCTACATAGATTGGTGTTTGTTTCATCGCTTTCACGTCCCATAGGTGCTAGCACTGATTTAAATTGTGAACGTTGTCATAAGCTTTAATTTGCGTTTGTATAAGCCAGTTAACTTGCACGTACACGCGCCGGCTGATCGACACATGTAGTACAACGCCGGTCGGATCGTTTCTCTACGCATCTGTTGTTTTACCGTTGTTCTTGCGACTTTTGGTTGCCGAAGATATAGGTCCTGTTATTGGCGAACGATTTTTGCAGGTAATTTTTCGTGGACGGAATCATGGGAGTGACGTGCCTCCTTGCATGTGATTCTCCAGGAGTTTTTACCTGTGGCAACATGCCAGTGGTGTGGTCTCCAGTCCTGACACAAAATTTAGGGGGGGGGGCCCCTTTATTTAGGGTCCAGCCGTTCTCAGCTATATAGCAGGATAGTACTTTTTCTGACACCCTGACGCGGCACGTGTCACGCGCCGTGCTGACCCATCACATGAGAAAGAACATGTCAATAATCATAATGTCACTGCATGGGGCTATCATATGGCGAAGACCGCTTGTCAATCGATGCGGGGTTCAAAAGATATAAGCTTCTGACCAGCGTCGCGGTCTGGCCCGGCCTCTCCGCTTATATGAGAGAAAAATCCTGATAGTCAACCGTAATGACGCCTTAAACGGCGAAGACGAGCGATCCGAATAATATCCGCGTCAATTTTATCACCTCCAACGGAGGTTCGGGTCTTTGTGCAAGCATGCATTTGAATTATTTTCCTATGTTGTTGTTTGCCGTCGCAAATAGATCCATCTTAAATCGATACTTTGAAACTTAAATAGGTTTTGAAGGCGTTATTTTAATGCTCCAATTATAAGCTTCATGTTTGTAGGCAAAAATTAATTTTGGTGGGTATTAGATGGATTTGATTGCGCTCTTACAGGCTGCATCATTTTTATCGTTCTAGCAACCTTTGGTTTTGAAAGCTACGCGGTGTAATGTAAGGTAAATGTTATAGAATCTTGTCAATTAAAAATATTACAGGACAGATTTTAACTAGCGAAATAAATGCTCTCATTTAAAACCTCAAATTTTCATGCATTTAGAGACGGACATTGGTCTACATATTGGTGTTGTTTCATCGCTTCACGTCCCTAGGTGCTGAGCACTGATTTAAATTGTGAAAGATGTTCATAAAGCTATTAATTTGCGTTTGTATAGGCCAGTAACTTTGCACGTACCAAGCGCCGCTGATCGACACATAGTACATACCGCCTGGGCGGGGATTCGTTTCTCTACGCATCTTGGTTTTGTCCCCGTCTTTTGTTCGACTTTGGTTGCCGAGATATAGGTTCCGGTATTGCAACGATATGTTTTTGCTAGGTATTTTTCGTGGACGGAACAGGGGTGCACGTGCGCACGTGCTCAGTGTGGACCCAGAGTTTTACCTGTTGGCAATCTTGCCAGTAAAGGTGTGGTCTCCAGCCTGACACCAAATTTTAGCTTTATAGCGTCTTCAGGCCCGTTTCTCAGCTATAGCAGGATAATACTTTTTGACATCTCCTGGGACGCGGCACGGTGTAGTCACGACGCCGCAAGACGTGCAACTGACACCGCCTCTAAATGACACAGGAAAAGACACAATTGTACCCACTAATGCAAAGGTAGATAACATCTCGGGATCTTGCATATGGATATGGTGACGAAAGGCCACCGGGCTTGGTCAATCGGATGCGGGGTTCAACAAAGACTATAAGCTTCTGACCAGCGTCGCGGTCTGGCCCCGGCCGGGCCCGGGGGGGGCACGCCCCCGGGGGCGGGGGCCGTGGGCCCGGGCCCGGGCGGATCGGTTCCCGCTTATATGTGAGGTTAAAAAGATCCTGATAGTCCAATCGAGGACCATCGCTCCGCGTCTTCGCGCTCGCTTCGTAAATGATCAGCGAAGGGTGAGCCTCTGAAGTACCTACGGTCGCAAATAGCGAAATGTAAGATGTTCTCAAATTAAAAGTCCGCATATAAAAACGGACACACTATACAACGGGTAAAATCTGACACAATCATAAACCTTTAATATATGAAAACAATTCAGAACAGAAACATATAACTTTGTTTTCAAAGAATGTTACTGCAGTTAGTTAAAAAACGCACCATATTAAGTGCGTTTAAACGGTCCCGACTCGTTAAGAAAAACACGTGTTTTCTTTCAGCACACGTGCAGAAGCCACTTACCGTATAAAATACACAAGTAGGAAAATGTCGAAACTGGTTACAACTAGTCATTGCACATCGGTACGATTTAGTATTCATGGCATTTCTGTAAGTTGTATTCGGTTGTCAATTTCTGTGCATGGTGGGAGGTCTTGCCAATATGGGAGAGGTCGCTAATTTAGGGAACATTTCCCCTACTCTGATCTCAAAAAAAAAGGTGCTTGAGATCACGCCGATAGTACTGTCCCGAAAAATCCTCCCTGAAGGAGCCTTGCTGTCGCCTCAAAACACTCTCAAAGAACACGCAAGGGCGTGGTCTTAAGAGAGAAAAATAAGGCCCTATGGGTGGGCCACTATTTTCCAAAGGAGCTCATTTGGCCAAGGGGAGCCCTTAGCCAGGAGGGCCATGGGCCAAGGGGGCACGCATATTGGACCTTCAGGGGGGGGGGCTTCATTGCCCCTCTCTTGCCCGCCCCCCCCCCCCTTGGGTACGCCTATGCTCTTGACTCTGGTGCATGCCAAGGGCCCTCAGAGAGAATGAAAGACTTTCGAAACTAACCCAGGGGCTCTTGGACATGTCCAGTGGCCCATTGAGCTCACTTAAAAGCCCACAAACCTCACTAGGGACTTTTTGATCATATCCAGGGGCACATTAAGCCCACTTATGGGCCCCAAAACATGTACATGTGCCTCTCGAACATGGGCCATTGAGCCCACTCAGCCCCCCACCAAAAAGGGACCCTTGAACATGTCCACTGTCCAGGGGCCCATTGAGTCTGTTCATGGGCCTCCCGAGCCTGCCAAGGGGCCCATAAGAGTCTGTTTAGGGGACTTTCGATGCTTTGCCACGGGGCCTCTCTCGAGCTTTCCCAGAGGCCCATTGAGTTTCTGTCATGGGCTCCCGGAGCCTGCCAAGGGGCCCATAGAGTCTGTTTAGGGGACTTCCGAGCTTGCCTACGGGCCTCTCGAGCTTTCCCAGAGGCCCATTGAGTCTGTCCAGGGGCATCCCGAACCTGCCCAGGGGCCCATTAGAGCTTGAGGGTTCTGGTCCATTCCAGGTCATCAGAAGTTGAAAAAGGGGGCCCTCGCAAAATAAAGTGACCGAAATCCGTATAATTATTCATATCCAGGGGTATATTTTTAGGGGGCCACCATTACTGGCTTGCCTCCCCTTCTGTAGGTCTGGCTGCGCTACTGGTTAGCGGTAAAGCTTAGACCCATCTTAAAGACTGCGGCTTTATTGCTTCATTGGATTTCATCCAATTCGCAGTTATCGTATGATAAATAAATAATTCAGGCGAAATGTAGCAAACTAACCCCGCCGTTTACTCTTAACTGCATTGCATTAGCTGGCAATGCCATTACAAATAATCGGTAATGAGCAAACAATAATACCAGGAAACTATCCTCATTCAATGAAACTGCAGGATTATAGAGTTTTGTTAATAATCCAACCAATAAGTATGTTAATAAACACGAATATAAATTAAATATTAGGCTCTCCAAAACATTGTCATTTAGACCTTTTAGGCCTATCACCTCAGCCAGCTCCGCTTGTTGCGCAGTGCATCTACATCCGAAGTGACGAGTTTCCAGTACAGCATGGTATGCATGACTGCCAGTGTCAGTGACATCTCCGCGGCGACACTGACTGCAGCACGCTGCCAGCACACAGCAGCTGTTTAAACCCGACGTAAATCCCGACACAAATAGGATTGCTGCGTCTGGCCATCCCAAGTTGTCTCAAACTTATCACTGGCGCGCCCATTGTGATCGACTTAAGCGCTCCGACATAATGATGCTTTTAGTGGATTAAGCAAAACTGGCCGCGACACTTTGATTTGGGGCTGCCAGAAAAATTAGCGGCGCTAATGCACTCTGACAAAAGTCGCCTGGCGCCGGCGAGCCGCCCGCTGGCGGGTCGTCACGCCAAACTCGCGTCAAAGTGGCCCGGCGCCGGGGACGCGACAAAGTTGTGCCGAAAAGTTGACACTGGCCGGGCCCGGGCCGGCTGGCGGGCCATGTTCAGCGTGCGACCCGGGACGGTGGAATGACCCGATGTTCAGAGGGAGTTCAATGTTGGAGGCGTGTCGATGTTTCTGCTAATAGTTTAAAACTGGCTAGATTTATCGCCCGTATACTCATGAAAAGCAGTTCACTCCAGCTAGTAAATAGTATAATGTGCTCGTCTTCGTCCAGTTCGCCTGCATTGTAGCCAGTAGGTATAGGTATGCAGCCTAAAACAGCTAGTAAGAACTTAAAAACAACTGCTGAGCAGCCAAAAGCAGATATCAATGCTGATGGTCTTATAAATAATTGGGTATAGTGGGTATGAGGGTTCACAAAAAAGACAACAGTCTGACGACTAGAAAACGAAATATGTGAAAGTTTCAATATCAAAGGGTCTTATGTTAAATCAGATTGTGTGTACTCGACATGACAATAAACGAAATTTAGAGCAAACAAAAGTTCCATTTACAACATTTCGGGAATACTAATAAATCACTCACCTGCCTGGAAGTTCACTTGCATCGTTAGCAGCCCATACGGTCCGCATTTATACGCTTCGTCAGACATCAGCCAAACAGGCAAATTGATGCGAAATTTCTCAGAAGATTGCTAGACAGATAGCACTTACATGTTGTCCGAGCAATGCACAGCTTTATCCGACCTTGATCGCAGGCTAACACGTGAACCCAATGTATTAGGGTCCCGGTATGGCTTTATCAATAGCGTCATCGTGTCCGAGGGCAGAGTGGAGTGTTGAAAAGTCAACGAGACATTTGCGGCTAAGTGCTTCCATTACCGTGTTCTGTCTGCATGTCACCTTTGAAGGCGGCCTGGGATGCTCA
Source organism: Semibalanus balanoides (assembly GCA_014673585.1). Classification (NCBI taxonomy): domain Eukaryota; kingdom Metazoa; phylum Arthropoda; class Thecostraca; order Balanomorpha; family Balanidae; genus Semibalanus; species Semibalanus balanoides. The sequence continues at coordinate 50,517 of VOPJ01006815.1, read as the reverse complement.
CCTGCAAACTGTGAGTCAGCGTGCGCGGCGGTACGTGCCACGTGTGAGTACGTGCCACGCGTGAGGTGTCATCTCGAGTCGTACCCACATGTGTTTCAGCCCGGGGGGACGTGCCACCTAGAGAGTCGTACCGGGCTGTGTGTGTTCTGTTCCATTCTAGAGTTATTTCTGAAAATTAAGCGGTCACGCCAGCAAGCTAGCCCACCGGCGGAATCCCGGGGGGCATAGGGGCAAAATCACCACAAAAAATCGTCTGCAATGGGCGCAATTTAACACGTTTCTCGTGGTAGGGGAAGTGTTGTTGTGGCAGTGTGTTGGGAGTGTTGGGAATTGTTGTTGGGGAATTGTTTTTGGGAAATGTTTGGGAAGGTGTTGTGGGAGTGTTTAGGGAAGTGTTCTCTCAGATGTTGGATGAACTTACGCCAATTTTAGGGAAGTGTTTTTAAACATTAGAAATGCGAATTACGATGATTTTTTTACTTTTTGTAAAAATGTTTTTAGGGTGATAGCTAGTTCCAAAACAAAGTGGCTGTCTAGATCACCAGTCCTATACGTGGTGGATTGAACAGCATGTATTCGTTTGAACTATCAGAGATCTGGGTGTTTTATTGGACAGACGGTACGTTTTGCTTCAATGGCACAATTGTGTAAAGGCAAATCAGATTATGAGAGTTATTATGCGATAAATGCAGAGTTGGCTGCAAGGTAAGACTTTTCGATTGGAACCAATTATAACAGCCTACATGGAACGTTGGGGATTTAGAATACTGTTGTGTATTGGGAGGAGAGCAAGGAAACATTCGATAGAATAGAGAGAGTACAAGCATCTTTTCTTCAGTGGCTGTTTGACTATTGTTACGGTCATTAATACGGCACATGTCATGATATCCTGATTGCTTCGTGCTTTGATGTGACATGTTTAGAAGTAGACGTCAACAATATGATATAATGTTTGTGTGCAAAGTGTACAAGGGTCACATTGATTCCTCCGCACTGTTAAATTGCTTTCCTTTATACGCTGCGCCCAAAACAACGAGAATGACATGGAGCGGACGCGTGGTGTCATGAATGTAGGTACCTTTTGCAAGAGTAGAGAGAGACTGTAAAAAGGGGTATCTTTGTAAGGACACCCAGTCATGTCAATGATGATGTTTAATGTAAGATGTGGATATGGTTTAATGACTCGCTTGGGGAATTTCGTGCAAAAGTATTAGCGTATATAAAGCAGCTATAGGATGTGCTGGATGTGCATTGGTTATTGATTGTGTGTGTGTGTTTGATTGTGTATATGCGAGTTGGACTGTTAACTGGGCTATGTGCCTGTCGTCCATTGCATCAAATAAATAAATAATAAATATCATAGATCTGCGCCTGTTCGACAAAACTGGGTTCGTTTTCATTCTTGCCTTTTTTGGTCATCTCAGGCGTTGCGCTAATTTTGAAAGAAGAAAATATGTTTTTGGATGGATCCCTGATACCGCTGCTCTTTTTTGTTTTTTGTTTATTTGTAGTATAACCAACAGAGAAAACACTTGATACAGGCAAAGTCATAGCTTTAAAACACACATAGCATCACAGTGACATAATTAAGGTTAATTATATATTTATAATATATTATATATATAATATAATATATATATATTATAAGTTTAAACGAAACAAGGTGGCAAAATCTACGCACTTGCCTAGTGCGAAGGTTACGGATTTGCAAGAAATAGCTGATGTGATTCATGTACTTTTACATATAATTATTAGTTAATACATATATAATATAGAAATGTGAAGCTTTTGGGGGAATATTATATATTGTGATATGTAAAATTTTGGGTACTATTTAATATTTTAGGTGTTAATACCGTATGTTTTTTACGACTCAAGGTATTCCACGGCGCTGAGCGCTGCAGAATCTTTAGCACAAAGTGGGTGACCCTATTCCTTCACCATTGCGACTGTGACCAAGTGCGCGCACTTTGTTGTGACATTTGCGAGTGCGACCATTGCGTGAAGGTTACCTTCAGGCTTCAAGCAACATGCACATTTTCCTTCATGTGGTGTTTCCCGACGAGCTGCCAAAAACATCTTCTACTTTGAAAGTCGTGGCAGTTAGCATGTTTTGTTTATACCAGAATCTGTGTGTTGAAGACTGAAGTGCGGCTGGTTGATTTCGATTTTTGCATGGCTTTACCTTTAATTTTGTGTTGATAATTACTTACGATGAGTTCCGAAGAAATAGTAATTTGCGGATATTGTGATCTTAACTCTTCTAACTTCTTATAATTCTCCTAGTTATTGTGACTCATTTTGCGTTTTGCGTTCGTGTTCGTGACCATCTTGACACTTTTTCACCTCTGAAACAAACACACTACAGTAAAAGTAAAATATACTGATAGAAATGCTACACTATTAAAAGTAAATAAGTAACTACAAAGATACAAAGTTTGGCACCTCACACTTCTTCAAAGCGGAAGTACCATTTAAGCGTAAGTACCTTTGCGACCGGGGGAAGAGGAGGCGCAGATTTCGATGTATATTAAGACGACACTGCCAGTATTATCGTCATTCAGGCCTCAGGGTAACTTTACTGAGTCTGAGGGAGGTGAGCCATCATAGTAATTTTACCCAAATGGATGTTCATAATTCAAGTTAATATTGTATTGCGCACACATATTTCAAAACGAATAATGTGAACTTGAGTCTTGACTATTGTGATTTACAAGTTCTTAGGAGTTAGGACAAGTTTTGATGGTCAAAAATAATTCAGACAATTTTAAGTAATATATTTTGTGGCTTTTAAGGTTACCCTTACATTTTCCCGTCCCAAAAAACAACGTTAATTTGATTGTACATACCCCTAGCAAACAACAAATGGTTTTATCCCTTGAAGTTATGTACTGGATGCAGCCCTTAGAGTATCCACCGTTAATTTTATTATTACTCAGTTTTACACTATTTATTTTTTCCTCCTGACTGTAGCCGCAGCTCTAAAGGTGGAGTGGGTGGCTAAAATTGAATCAGGGTAACTTTAGCCAGGATGATGATGATGATGATTGGGGTTTAAGGGCGGGCCGACAACAAAGGTCACATGCCGCCCACTTTAGCCAGAAGCGTTGCCACAAAATTTGGAGTGGTGGTCAGCCAGATGGTTCGCCAGTGGTGGTCAGCCAGATGGTTCGCCCCCACTCCCGCTGTAGACCCGGCTGACTGTCGACTCCCGCCGGCACTGTAACCCCGCGGAAAGAAAAAAGGGCCCCCATACTTTTGGAACGATCTGATGTCTAACGCCGGAGGGGCCCCCTGGAACGCCGATACTGGTGTCGGTGACAGACGGGACTCCTCGCGGCACTGTAACCGCCGAGAGGGCCCACCTGGGAACCACTGATCTGGTGTCGGAGATCTATGTATCGGAGACTTCACCCGGCACTGTAAACCCCGGGAGGGCCCCCTGGAACACGAATCTGTGTCGGTGGACAGACGGGACTCTCCGGCACTTGTAACGCCGAGAGGGCTCCACTGAACCGATCTGTGTCGGTGAAGACGGGTACTGCACCGGCACTGTAACCCGGGAGGGCCCCCTGGAACCGTAGTCTGTGTCCGGTGACCATGACGGGACTTCACCGGCACGGTAACGCCGGGAGGGCCCTCTGGACCGAATCTGTGGTCTAACGCCCGGTGAGGGCCTCTGGACCCGATCCTGTGTCGGTGACAGACGGGACTCAACCGGCAGCGGTAACCCGGGAGGGCCCCCTGGAACCGATCTGTGTCGGTGGCAGACGGGACTCACCGGCACTGTAACGCCGGGAGGGCCCCCTGGAACCGATCTGTGTCGGTGACAGACGGGACTCACCGGCACGGTAACCCCGGGAGGACCCACTGGAACCGATCTGTGTCGGTGAACAGACGGGACTCAACGGCAACGGTAACCCCCGGGAGGCACCCACTGGAACCGATTCTGTGTCGGTTGACAGACGGACCTCACGCGGCAACTGGTAACCCCGGGAGGGCCCCCCTGGAACCGATCTGTGTCCCCGGTGACAGACGGGACTACCGGCACGGTAACGCCGGGAGGGCCCTCTGAACCGATCTGTGTCTAACCCCGGGAGGGCCGCTCTTGGAACCGATCTGTGTCGGTGACAGACGGGAACTTCCACCGGCACGGTAACCCCGGGAGGACCCACTGGAACCGATCTGTGTCGGTACGGTCCGGAAGGTCAGGCAGGACAGAACTTACCAGACCCCTCCCACTCCCACCTACATCACACCAGACCCCTCCCATTCCCACCTACCTCGTACCAGACCCCTCCCACTCCCACCTACATCGTACCAGACCCCTCCCATTCTCAACCCCACCCTGCCTACGACCTGCATCACTTATACACCTTCACTCACACCGAATTCCGCCACGGCTCCCCTCCTAACTCTGTTTTAACACGGACACCCACCTGAGCCAACGCTCTCGAAGTCCTCTGGTCAACCACCCATCCTCTCCGTGATCGTGCGCCAAGCCGCCTCTGCCCCCGGTCCCTCTCGGGTGCCATCACTCTCCCATCCCCATCCCTCTCCTCGCCCTGACCCAAACGACAAAGCCATCAAGCCCAAATGGTTCCGCCGGAAAGCTATACCCGCCTGCTAACACAATAGAAGCCGATTTTGAGGAAATCCAATGTCCTTTGTGACAATTCATTTATTTTGTTTGATGAGATGGCTCGCCGACCGAGGGCTTTCATTACTAGGAAGGGCTAACAAAAACGGTCAACTTTGTGGATCTTCCGTCAGAACGAGCGATGTGTTCGCTCCGCGGGTATTTTGCCCAATATGAGTTCTAAATTGCGTTTCTGGAAATTATCTCTGGTGGCCATTGATCTGAGGTGGCGAGGTTTTGATACGCAGGGAGAATATGGACTCCTAAAGCTGTTTTGTATTAGATATGATCAGGAACGTAGGCAAGGGGGCACGGGGGCCAAGCCCCCTTCCCTCCTTCCCTCAGCAAAATAAATTCACGCTAAATAAAATGTGATTGTCTGACGACCCGACTCTACCCCCCCCCCCATCCAGGTCAACAACATACGGCTGAGGAGCAAAATTATATTTTTAAAAGTCGTCGTCCCCCTTGATAAAAATCCTGGCTGCGTGCCTCGATATGATATATGACATGCGGGGGAAAGGTGTTATTTTAACCTGAGACGAGCAGTGTAGGCTTCTCTTGACTTCACTCTTGTCTTACGCTGTGACTTTGTTTGAAGCTTTGATATTTTCCGGGATAATTTAATTGATATTGAGAAGTCATTCAGCGTTAACTAATCTTCCTAAATGACTCAACTTTTGCAGCGTCATCGGCCATGGTCGATCGATTTTTTTTAATAAGCTTAACACCAAAAATAATCGTGTAACGACAGAATCTGCAGGAGTGCGGATTAGACGAGAGACGAATCTGGTTGTAAACTTATACGCTTTCATTAGTTCAAGCACGTTATAATGGTTAGCGGTGATAACAGTCGCCATTAAGGGACCTGCAGAAAAAAAATCGCTACACTCCGTTCTCTGCAAAAAGAACGACATTAAACCATGATGTATCACAGGGCCGGGCCGGAGGCTAAGAGAGCGTAGTTGAACGGACACAGTTGTGGTGGACACAGTGTGAGACATTATGCGACAGTGTGGACACAGTGTGGACACAGTGTGGACACAGTGTGGACACCGTGTGGACACAGTGTGGACGGACACAGTTGTGTGGACACGCTGTACCCCTGTCATGTGACCAACCGACACCGTGAGACACATATTCTAGGCATCACGACGCTGTGTCAACTCAAACGGCAGACCACAGTGGTCCACCCAGCAGTGGTCCGTCCAGCAGTGATCCGTCCAGCAGTGGTCCAGCAGTGGTCCGTCCAGCAGTGGTGCATCCAGGAGTAGTCCATTCAGTAGTATTCCACTCAGCAGTGGTCCGTCCAGCAGTAGTTCATCCAGTGGTGGTCCGTCCAGTAGTGGTCCGTCCACCAGTGGTCCGTCCAACAGTAGTTCATCCACCAGTGGTCCCCCAGCAGTGGTCCCCCAGCAGTGGTCCGTTCAGCAGTGGTCCGTTCGGCAGTGGTCCTCCAGCAGTGGTCCGTCCAGCAGTGGTCCGTTCGGCAGTGGTCCGTCCAACAGTGGTCCGTCCAGCAGTGGTCCGCTCCACCCCAGGCAGCGGCGCGACCCCGGCACCGTTCACCACACGGCTCACATCAGGCCGTAAAGGAACTTCTAATAACAATTTCAATTGAATGGGGGCGATACCATCTGAACTCATCAAATTCAGAAACCATTTGAAGGCCACCGATCAAAAACGCCTTATCCGGGCTTGCCACTAAGGGCCAATTTCATGCGCTGCGGATGTCGGATTCAGTCTTTCCCGGGGCTTTCTCTTGGCGTTTCAATTTAACAATCCATTACATCCTTTGCTGCGCCGAATTGGACGCTGTATCAAGTACAGCGAAGGGATAAAATATAGAGCTGGGCGTCTAATACAAACAACTGGCAGAGATGATGTTGGCACGGGCGCTGCCAGAGATGAGCCTGGTCCAGACACACCGGGAAATGAAGCTGGGCAGGGCGCCGCGCTGTGAACAATGGGGCTCGTGCGGACACGGCCAGGGATGGGGTTGGTACGGACACGGGCAGGGAAGGGATGGGGTTGGTATGGACACGGGAAGGGATTGGGACTGGTATGACACTGGAAGGGATGATTCCGGAAATGATGGGTTTAGTACGGACACGGGATGGGGTTGGTATGGACAGTGGACACGGGCAGGGATGAGTTGGTATGGACACTGGAAGGGATAAGGTTGGTATGAACACGAGAAGGGATGGGTTGGTATGGACACTGAAAGGGATGGGGTTAGTATGGACACGGGAAGTGATGTTTTTTGTACGGGCACGGGAAGGGATGTGGTTGGTATGAACACGGGAAGGGATGGGGTTGGTATGGACACGGGAGGGACAGTGGGAGATATGGGATTGTAATGGAAACCAGAGTCGTGGGGTTAATACACTGACGGATCCTGGAGACCATCCTGGGTACTATATGTTTTCCAACGACCGAAATCAGCCGAACGCTAACACATTTTCTTCTTGTCAATAAGCTCTAGAATCCTTTGTCTATGTTAAGTTGGTTTTAAATAAACTTTTAACAAGGGTCCGAAATCTCAAGTTGTATTATTTTGTCAGACCCTCTGGGATGTCACCCCGCCCAAAACAAACTTCCAGCAAAAACTGATTGATGGGGCACAGTAAATGCGGTGTTGGTTAGTGTTGAACTTTTGGTTGTATGACCTGAGGCCGCTCTTTTAAAAAAATCAAGCCACGGCTCGATTTTTTCCTCAAATGCTTGAGCATTTTTTACTTTTAGCAAGTCGTTATTATCAACAGAATTAGTTTGATACGAAGCATGCTTAGTAACATTAAGTTTCCTTGTTTTATTTTCGAGAATCAAAACAGTAGTTCGCAGATCAGAGCCTAATTGATTTAAAAAGTGTCTGTATTTTTCCTCTAAGAACGACCCTGTCCAAAGAGTAAAATTCCATTCAGTGGCAAGATTAAAATTGTATTTCATAAATCAATTTGGGAATTTGCATTTTTTGTATTTTTATTTAACTCTTAAAAAAGTAAAAAGGGTTTTCACAATTGTAATAGAAAGTAATCCTTGGGAAAATGCAATTTGTCAGTAATATCAAGTGAAAAGAGAGCAAATATCAAAAAAACAAATTTTAGCAGAATTATTTGCACCCAAAAAAGTCCAGAAAATGGCCAAAACTCCAGGGCTGGTGTTGATTGACATATTGCAACTACCGGCACGTAGCCATCCGGAAATATATGGAATAGATATAGACGGACACCCGGAGTGGTGGAATTCGTTTGCACAACGGGAGAGGTTGTGTTGGACTGGACAACACTGGCCTCAAACCGACCTGAGACAGGTCTCGAGAAGTGGTTAGTCGGCAATAACTGCTCATCAAATGCAGCAGTGCGCCACCTCTGGGATCCGTGTTCCGTGTTGATCCGGGTAGCGCTCGAAGAAGAGAGGATCACTGGCGGATCTAGAACCGCAGTTTGTGGCGCCATGGGGGGCATCACCCCCAAAAAGTGTCACAGAATTCCCAAAACTCATCGGATGTCGCTCCCTTATGCTTTGCTAGACGTTTTAAAATAAACTTTCCTCCGTAAAAGTTGCGTAGATGTTCTTNGTCGGCCCTTTTCGGCGCGCGGGCCCCAACGGCCACCAGGGGGAGGTGGGCAACCGCCTCCGCCACCCCCTCCCCTTGGGTACGTGCCTGCTGCCTAGTGTCAATATAGGTAACGTCGCTAATTGTGACAGCGATATCGGTTTCGATCCGCCAATAGTAACGGCACCGACAAAAAACGAGCTGCCAACATTGACCCGGACGCCAGTAACGATCCGTTAACAATGTAGTGATGATCCGTTAACGACGCGCCGAGCGTCCCTGCCGAGGCGCGGCAAAGCAGCGTAATACATTAGCGCAGTACCGAGCAATGCATGACCCCAGCCGGACTCAATAATTCACAGGATGGTTGCTTTCGAATGCAGCACTGTGGCCAGCCCGGTCTCAAAGGACCCATAATGAGAGGCCGAGTTCAAGGCGATGCAATCGCTTCGGCATTCCCCGTGGACCTACGATTCGTAGCCACGCCACTGGCGCCGGTATAAATAAGCCCCGCCCCGCGCGTCGGCCGCCCCCGGTCCCGGTCCCCGGGGCCCGCTGGCGGCCTGGCGGCTGAACTCCTTTGTACTGTACCGCGGCGCGTTTATAGAGAGTCGTCTGCGAACAGAAGCCGGATGGTCTGCTGGGAATCGTTGTCTTGCCATAGTTTTGCCGGTAAATTTGGCGACACGATAAAACTTGTAGCAACGGGCGCCAGTGGGACCATGAAGACCAGACAGGCGGTCAATTTACTGTTGCCGGCGCCCCCCAGCCAACTTCATCATCGCCAATGATGGCCAGCGGATGGCGGGCTCTGAACCATTGACGCCCACCCGGCTCGGCAGCCATGGTGGAGGGAGACTGGGTACTTCAACAATAGCGATACCGGATCCCATACCCACGGAGAGAAGAGACCCTTGTGTGGAAAGCAATCCAACAGTAAACCAACACGTGAAATGATTCGCAAATAAATGGCAACGGTAACGCAAGAAAGGGTGAACTGAACTTGGCAACAAGGTTGCTAGGAAACATGTGTCTGCATGAGTCTGCAGCTGTGATGCCCAGATACCAGGCTTGCTTGCTGGCATAGCAGAATGGTGGCTCCGATCAAAGCATTTACTTACTACATAGTTTTGAACGTGGCTCAGTGTTGAAGGCTTACCTGTATTGGTGTGAGGTCAGATGACTCAGTGTTGAAGGCCTACCTGTATTGGTGTGAGGTCAGATGATTCAGTGTTGAAGGTCTACCTGTATTGGTGTGAGGTCAGATGACTCAGTGTTGAAGGTCTACCTGTATTGGTGTGAGGTCAGATGACTCAGTGTTGAAGGTCTACCTGTATTGGTGTGAGGTCAGATGACGCAGGAGAGCACCACTCCAGCAGCTATGAAGTAGACGTGGACGTACAGAGCCAGCCGGGTACCGCGGCTGCTGGCCCAGCTGCGAGACTCCATCGCTGGGGACAGCACAGCACGAGACACAGCTCAGTATCACCGCAGCCATGGTATACCGGTTACAAATAAGCTCAGTATCACTACAGCCATGGCACCGGGTATACACGTCATTCTCAGGGCTGGATGAGGTATCACGTCAAACACGCGAGGGCGTCGAAAGCGAGGGGGACGCGTCCCCCCTCAACCACAACAAACATGGCCGCGTCCCCCTATTTTTTGAAGGATTTTAACATTACACCTATGGGTGTTGCATGGAAAGAATTGACTTCAGAATGCCTACGTTCCCCCTCCTCCCCCCCCACCCCACTCTCGGTTCGAGGCGACACCCCGCAAACACGCGAAGGTATTGGAAGAGGTGTTGTTAGCATATTACTGAATGACTACCTAATTTCATTATTGGTAGACCTGGCCATGATCTGTCATGTGGCCTTATTTATATAAAAAATCGCGTATGCTTTAGATGCGTCTCACTGAGAACTTCCGAGTGCTGCCTTGAGCTTATTGTTGCGTTTTTTGGTTAGGAAAATAACGAGGGGGCGGAAAACGCCTCTCCCTCAGCCAATGACGTTCGGCTGAGACCCCAGCCAATAATGCCGGGTTAAATGACCTACGCACTTGGCTAGCGAACTAACCAATAACATATATATTGAACTACGGAATGAACCACTTATGCCTGCCAACAAAAGCCATAACTCTAAAACTTGTTCGGCGACAGTTATGAATTCATATTGAGTATGCAGGGCACTTACGGCATTGGTATGTACTGAACAATATAATTTATTGCCTTCGCTGCTGGCTTGGATTGAAATATGGAATAAGAGGCAATTGTCCTGAGTAGAACTAGAGGCGGCAGATAAGTATTGTTCGAATAAAGTGAGTCAAATTGGGCTGCCTCAAAACAAAACATTGGTTTGAGTCATAATAGAGTCGATTCCTTTTTTGAGAATGCAGTGTTTGAGTCAAGAGTTGAGTCATCTTTCAAGTCGATGAGTCAAACTTGAGTCGACGGAAAAATGAGTTGGTTACAAGTCTGTTCAAAAGTTTAAACTACAGAGGTCATCAAAGCCTAAAAACGCTAGTTTGGCATAAACAGTTGTTCGGTAATAACGCAACGTTTTATGTAATCAAGATAGAGCACAAATTGTATCGTCATCGTGTTTGTTTTGTAAACGTGCTTCAAATAATATTCATTGCAAATCGTTTTCCAAATTTAACCTCAGGTCAAGGTCATCCTAAGCCTGTCTAGGTGGGTCACGACTCACGATGCACGTATTCAAAAGTGGGTCGACTAGATAAACACATTGGTATCGGTCTCACATTTGCCATTCAAACGTTATTGACAACAAACATGTTGGTGACCTCACATGACCTAACATTACTTTGGTAGGGTTTCTGAGCAAAAATTATACCTGGGTTATCAATAATGAACTATAATTACATGATCCTGAAAAATGACCTGATCTGATGCGTATTCTCTGAATACGAACCATTTTAAATTTGCCCATTGACTTATAATGGAGAGCAGTGGCGCATTTAGGGGGGGGGGGTCATGGGGGTCATGCCCCCTTGGCCGACAAATATGTAGTAATTGTGATGGTAACCAGACCACTTGTTCTCTCTTCTTATCAACTATTTGTCTATGGCACCACTGTGGGACCCAGCTCTGTATATGGTGGAGAAGTAGAACGTGTTACTCTGTACCACTGCGGGACCCACCTCTGTAGATGGTAGAGAACTGGAACGTGTCGGAGACCCGGTTCCAGCCGTGTTTGTTCTGGGCCTGGATGCGCAGGTCGTAGGTGGTGGCCGGTGTCAGACCACGCAGCGTCACCAGCTGCTCGAAGTGGATGTCGGCCACGGGCTGACGACCCGTCGTCGGTACGAGCACCTCCTTCCAGCGCTCAGAACTCGCACTCGTCGAGTTCCCCTGAGACACAAACACAGATGGCATGCGACACATGTTCAATTTCCAGCATACACTCTAACTGGAGGTAAATGTAAATCAACTCAAGGAATGGAATTACGATCTTGGGAGTACGTTAAGTACAGTATTTGTGTGATTTCATTGTAGGGATGAATATAGATTAGTGAAGAAAGTGGAGAGTTAGTAGGTGATAAACGAAACCTGCCACTATGCAAATTGCATGATAATCGCTAAGCATCGCAAAGGGGAGATGAATGTAATATAACGATCACCCGATGTTGTATTTTTGGTGCAGTTTTACGAAACTTTCCAGAGCCGAGCGGGTGTTTTCAAGACAGCGTTATCAGATTAGCCCGTCTGTTCTGGAATGGTTGTTTACCAGCACCAGCCGCACGTCGGTCGGGCTCTTAGCATCCTGCTGCCCCGCTGCCCTCTGTGAGATGGCTATCTCCGGGAGGGGTGGGGAGGGGCGGACCGGCCGCTGTAGCATACTCAATGGGACCGATCCGGCTTAGTCCGGCCACAGGACTCTCCAGGACTCTCCCGAGTCCCGAGTCCTGCAGGAGTCTTCAAGGCGACAGCAATGTCCCCTATCTAGCCGAGTGCAACAGTGCGAAAACAGTTGGCGGTGTTCTTAATGCAACATTATTGTCTATAAGCTGCGTATAATCGATCTGTGGCAGTCTGTGAATAGGTTATGAATATCACCCTGGTTATCCATAATTAGCTAAAATAGCATATTATTCTGAAAGAATCAGCCTGATCCAATGCATATTGTCTGAAATGGAAGCATTTTATTACTTTCTCGCTCACTTAGGTATATGGGGAGGTCAGGAAAATGACCTGACCTTTGGTCACCGATGCAAAAAATCCGAGATACACCAATTGTAGGAACTTCTCATCTTATGATATCCTGCAAGTTTGAAATTCCTCGGACAAAAACTGTGGCTTTGGCACGATCACAAACGTTTATGAAGGCAAGGTCACTTGACGTGATCTGGTGACCTGAACTGAGATGAAAAATCAAAGTTTTTAAAAAGGCGCTGCCGTTTTCCCGCTGTTCCGGAAAAACCTCAGGGGGTTCAAAATGAGCCCCTCACTTGGGCGAGGGTTAATGTTTGCACCACAAGCAAACCTATAAGCAGACAATTAATCGTGCAAAATGCATTACAAAAACATAATGCGTCACGCGAGCATCATTTATTATTTTCAAAAATACTAATACTTCATAAAATAATTGTTGTCATGAAAACTTAGGCATATTTGAAAGTTATATGCACTTTTTTAATTAATTGTCTTTCACAGCGTTTTCATCCATTGTCTTTGACAACTTCCAGAAAGTCATCGAACTGGTCAGATTATACAGAAATATAACCTGCACGTTCTGCCTAGTTATCCTGATTTACTGCATGTTTGTAGCATCAACCACGTCAGCTGTGGAATTATACCTATAGGTAAATGTTGTTGGAAATATGACACCTCTGTGCGAAATGTCATTGATGGTCGTAAGCACCCGGCGCTTCCACCACATCGTCCCGCGTGAATATCTGCGACATTTCCGGCTGGAGAGCGGCTCTTGAGTCTCATCTGTAGTGAATCCTCCTGCATATCGGCAGCCATTTCCACGTAAATGTTGCCGCTTCCGGTGACAGAGCTCGGGTCAGCGGAGAAAAGGCACGATGAGCCTTACAATTTTCACAGGGTCATCTGCAGTTAAACGTGAAATGGGCGCTCGTTCCACGGCTGCGGTGGACATCATTCGGACTTATCAGCATCTCACATCGTCTCAGGGTCGCTCCGGTGCCGCCCCTTGTGTTGACTGCCAGGCCCAGAGGACGTACAGACATACAGAGTGTACTTTACAAGGCAGCACGTGCAATAGCAGGAACCTGCGATCATATGTGCTGCTCGATAGCGCAGTCCATACTGAAAACAATAGATTGTCGTAGCTGTTCTTTGATAAGAAACAGCCTTCGTTACGTCTGGGACTGTCCTCACCTTGGCCTTTCGAAAGGCGATTTTGTACTCGATCACCGGACTAAAGCTCTTGACCTTCCAGGCGAGATCGTAGGAGTCCACGTCACCACCCGTTGGAGCGCTGGTTATCTCCACCTTGTCAGCCTCCCCTGGAACATTCCAAGAGCCGGTAGTGTCACAGGCAGGATATCCAAGGGCGAACCGCATTCTGCCGGGCACTGATGAGGGAAAACAAACCGAGCTGCTATGCAGAATCTTGTGACATTTGTCAAAACGCATGCAGTGTATTTGTCTGATGAAAAATAAGCAATGTTGATTGTCTGCGGTCGCTCAAATACTGCCCGTTTGATTCACCTCGCCGCTGTCCAGCGCTGAGACTATTCTCTATCCAGACCTGAGACAGTCCAGACCTGAGACAGTCCAGACCTGAGATTGTCCAGACCTGAGACTGTCCAGACCTGAGACTGTCCAGACCCGAAACTGTCCAGACCTGAGACTGTCCAGACCCGAAACGTGATCCAAGAACCTGAAGACTGTCCAAGACCTGAGACTGGTCCAGACCCTGACATTGGTCCAGACCTGAGACAGTCCAGACCTGAGACTGTCCAGACCGAAACTGTCCAAGTACCTTGAGATGTCCAGAACTGAGACTGTCCAAGACCCCGAGAACCACTGTCCAGACCTGAGAACTGTTCAGACCTGAAGAAACTGTCCAGACCCGATATTGTCCAGACCTGAGACTGTCCAGACCTGAAGACCACCACGCCGTCACGACCTTGGGACGGGATTGTACCAGACCTGACGACACTACTGTTCAGCTCTGACCTGTGATGACCTGAGACTGACCTGTGATGATGATCTCGGCGTGGGAGGACCCCAGCTCGTTTCGTGCCGTGCACGTGTACGTGTCAAAGTCGGCCGGCTGCACGTTCTCGATAGTAAGCACGTGTCGCCAGCCGGGCATGTACGTTTGACGTGGTTACACGGATCCTGTAAGTCGAGCGGGCCGAGTTCTGCCGGCTCGCACGTCCACCATGAGGCGCGAACCGGATAGAGCAGGATATTAATATGCCGCTGGGTCCAGATAAGAGCAGCATATTAATATCGCCTGAGGTCACAGATAGAGGAGATATTAATATCGTCTGAGGTTACAGATAGAGAAGATATTAACACAACATAAATATAGAGTCCGAGTCAGAGGGTGGATTCAGCTTTGATACAAGAAGTGCATACTGTATTCAGAAGTCCGCTTGATGACAAGTTGAATGCAGTTATATGTTGATAACCATAGATTTGCTAACATAGTAATCGCTCACTAAGTTGAATTTATTTTATAAGTTTTTTAACTTCAATCCTAATGATTTTGGATAGCACGATTAAATATCAAATTCAGTGCAAACATGCACGCCTAAGGTATTTGCAATGATTGTTTTCTACATCACGTTCGAAACACTTCTGTCACGTTACATATATCACTTAGATATCATCATAAGCATCACTGATGTTGCGTTACTTGTCACTTTGGACGTATCGGACGTCCCTGACGCATCGCCACTAACTCAGTAACAAATACAACTCAGACAACCGCATCACTCAGGTTACAATCTCTACCCAAGAGTTGGAGTTGAACTGTATTCGCCGCGACTGACACTAGACCGGCGACCAACTGCTTGACACTGCTGGACCCACTGCTGACCACTGGCTACAACTGCTGGAGAATGCTGCACCCTGCTGACCACTGCTGACTCTCACTGCTGACCCACTGGCTAAAGACACTGCCTGACGACACTGTTACAAGTCTCAACTGAACCGCGCTGACTCATGTTAACTCACCACTGACTGACCACTGACTGACCACGTGCTGACCACTTGCTGACACGCTGACCACTGCCCACTGAGCTACACAGTCTCACTGACACCGCTGACCACTGTTACTGACCACGAGACTGACCAACTTAATGCTGACCACTGCTGACCACTGACTGACCTGACTGACGAAACTGCCTGCACCAATGTTTAACTGACGCACTGACTGACACACTGTTACTTCTGGAGAGACTCACTGACTGACCACCAATGCTGACAACACTGCTGACGAAAACGGCTGACCATGACCAACTGTTACACAGTCTCACTGCCGCTGGCTGTCGCCCGAGACCAGCGGAATCCACTGACCGGGGCTGACCACTGTTATCACAGTCTCAACTAGCCACTTGGCTGTCGCCGAGACCTAGCGGACTCCACTGACTCGGCTTGACACACGTCTACAGCAGTACTCAACTGCCAGCGCTGGCTGCGCCGAGACCAGCGGCCACATGACCGGCTTGGACCATGTTACACAGATCTCACTGCCGCTGGCCTGTAGCCGAAGACCAGCGGACTCACTGAACGGCTGACTCACTGTTACACAGTCTCACTCGGGCCTGCTGGCTGTCGCCGAAGACCAGCGGAACTCACCTGACCGGCTGAACCACTGTACAGAACAGTCGTACTGCCGCTGGCTGTCGAGCCGAGACCAGCGGACTCAACTGAACCGGCTGACCACTGATTAAACAGTCCTCACTGCGACGCTGCGTCGCCGTAGACCAAAGCGGATACTCACTGGAACCGGCTGAACCTGTTACACAGTCCTCAACTGAGCCGCTGGCCTGTCGCCCGAGACCGGAAGCGGACCTCACTGACCGGCTGACACTGTTACACAACAGTCCCCTACACTGCCGCTGGCTGTCGCCGAGACCAGCGGACTCACTGACCGGCTGAGCCACTGTTTACAGAGTCTCACTGCCGCTGGCTGAGTCGCCGAGACAGCGAAGCGACTACAGGCTCTGATGGACTCTCCTCTCCACCTCAGACTGCCATCTCTGATGCTTCTCGACCTCAGAAACTGCAGCTCTGATAGCATTTCTCACACCTCAGACTGTTGCAGCTCTGATAGCTCTCTCTCAACTCAGACTGCAGCTCTGATAGCTCTCTCTTCACCTCAGACTGCAGCTCTGATAGCTTTCTCACCTCAGACTGCAGCTCTGATAGCTCTCTCTCACCTCAGACTGCAGCTCTGATAGCTTTCTCACCTCAGACTGCAGCTCTGATAGCTCTCTCTCACCTCAGACAGGGGGTCGGACAGCACGAGACAGGTGAGCTGCGCCTTGAAGCCCTCGCCGGAATGGACCCGGTCGGTCTCCGGTGTCACTTCGGGTCGGTCTGGGGGAGGAAGGAAGGGAGGTCAACTAGGCGGGTCGATCTGGGGAGGGGAGGTTACCTCAGTCAGTCTGAGGAGGGAGGGAAGGTCCTCTCGGGCCGGTCTGGGGAGGGGGAGGGAGGACCCCTCGAGTTGAATTTGGGGAGGGGACAGGAGGCCGTAGTAAACGTCACGTGAAAAGTGGGTTGGGGAGGCATTGCGCAGACTTTGATTCTCGTTCCAGGTAGAACCCAACCATATGAACATTTATTTTAGAGAGATTTGGCTCTTCTCTCATGGGCGAGCTTTTGCCCAATCAAAATTAACTTTTCTCCCAAAGCCATATAGAAAAACATATTTCAGCTAACCAAAAATGTCCGGAAAGGTAGAGGCTATGGCCCCTGCCCCCTGTTCCTAGCTTTATGGGAGTTGAGGCGAACCTCCGTTACAGTCGGGGTGGAAGGGGGGTCATGACTAGGTCGGTCTGGGGAGGCGAAGGAGGTCACCTCGAGCTGGTCTGGGGAGGGAGACAGGGAGGGAAAGGAAGTACGATTCGATAATGTACCCATGACTTTGTATTGTATACAGCTATGTTGTTTTCTAGCGTATCACGTTCTCACCAATTATGTGCTGTTACATTGAGTGGTGTGCCCAACACACTATGTGCCCATTCGTGCCTCGTAATCGTATTGTTTATCCAGCAGAACATCTGAAACTATAAGAAGGTTTTCCACTGCACTGTGTTTATCTAGCAGCCCACAGCGTGGATGATGCATTGCAGTTCGCTGGTCGCATCATCATCATCCACGCAAAATCATATGTCGTGATACATTGTTCAAGATATGCATCACTCATATCAAAACATTAAGGAAGCCTCACGGTGCATAGCAGCTAAGCGTGTTGTTTCCACTCTGTTGTATTGTGCTGTCTCAACTCTGCGCTGTACGTGCGTGGATGACAAGACACCCCTCCTTCTATGTTGCCCTGTGTTTTGTTTATCCCGGGACACCCTTAGAGTGGCTGGTCGGCAATCGCTTCTGAGAAATCACCAGCTCAAAAGTGGACGGGGCCACTAAATAACAGCAGCACTGTAAAGGCGCCTGTATCGACCGACGACCGCTGCTCTCAGCAAACGGAGGATGAGAGCCGGGCAGCTCAGGCGGAGAGCGTGCCACAGCGGACAGCGGACAGTAGACAGCGGACAGTAGACAGTAGACAGTAGACAGTAGACAGTAGACAGTAGACATAGACAGTAAAGATCAGTAACAGTAGACGTAGACGACAGTAGACAGTAGACAGTAGACGAGTCAAGAGACAGTAGACAGTAGACAGTAGACAGTAGACAGTGGACGTGGAGGACCGTGGAAAGTGGACAAGTGGAAACAAGTAAGCAGTTGACAGTAAGAGTAAGCGGAACAGCGGACAGTGGAAAGTAGCAAGCGGTCAGCAAGCAACAGTGGAAACAGATGAAACAGTGGAACATGGACAAAGCGGACAGCGGACAGCGGACAGCGGACAGCGGACAGCGGACAGCGGACAGCGGACAGCGGACAGAGGAGGACAGTGGACAGTGGACAGTGGACAGTGGACAGTGGACAGTGGACAGTGGACAGTGAACAGTGGACAGTGAACAGTGGACAGCGGACAGTGAACAGTGGACAGCGGACAGTGGACGGTATGCACTAGCAAGGGGCAATTGAGACGTCTGGAGCGCCGGGGAGGTATCCAACAGCCCTCCCCGGTCGGGGCGGTGACGCTACTGCCGCCGTCCCGGCTTGGCCAGACGGGCCGCACAGATGAGCGCCAACGCGTGCGTGGCTTGCGACGTCGTTACGGCTGGTACGGACAGTTTCTCGAAATCTGTCGATTTGAGTGGGAGATGACACCCAAATGTGAATAGTTTTCAACTCTCATTCTGCATTTAAGGACATAAGGACATGTTTCACTCCCAAATTATGAATTGTAATATTGATTCTCATATAAATAGGTATTGTCTAAAAATACATGATTTCAATGTAAACCATTCCTTTTCATATTTAAAACAGTAATCAATATCGTACCATTTGACACATAATTGTCCACTCTCATGGTCTATTTGGGCTCAAATTTTCCACTCTGACACCCAAGCCCAAATGTAATCTTGGGACACTGGGTACGGATTACCGTTTTAGTATCATCTGTATGCTATGTTATTGTATGTTATCAGATAAATATATTCAAACACCAGCTTTTTATATTTAAATGGGAGCTTTCGAAGGCCGTCCGGCCTCCTTCTTCAGCCTTGGTTTGAATATATTTATCTGATATCATGCAGCCGTCCCAGCTTAACAACAATCTATATAATAACGTTATTGTACGTGCTTTTGTGTGGTATGGTATGTTTTATGAGCATGTAAATAAACAATTAGAGACGGACAAAATAACAAGGGGCAACGGAGAGTACTTAGTGGACAGAACAGAGAAGACATTGAACATTTGTTGCACAAATAGCTGTAGCGGTTCACTCACAGAGCACCTGCAGACTGACGGTTTGCGCCACCGTGTCTCCGATGCTGTTGTCAGCCACACACTCATAGATGCTGGCATCAGTGCGTGTCACCTGGACCAGAGGTAGACGCTCTCCGTTCGATAGCTCCACCATGCTGCTACTACCCGGTACCTGCAACAGAAGGTACAACGAGCATATCAGAACGATTCCACCCTGCTACTGCTGCTGTCCGGTACCGTAGGCTCGTCAGCGGCGACAGCAGCCGACACGTAGGCTCGTCAGCGGCGACAGCAGCCGACACGTAGGCTCGTCAGCGGCAACAGAAGCCGACACGTAGGCTCGTCAGCGGCAACAGCAGCCGACACGTAGGCTCGTCATTAGGCTCGTCAGCAGCAACAGAAGCCGACACGAAGGCTCGTCAGCGGCAACAGCAGCCGACACGTAGGCTCGTCAGCGGCAACAGCAGCCGACACGAAGCTCGTCAGCGGCAACAGAAGCCGACACGAAGGCTCGTCAGCGGCAACATAAGCCGAAACGAAGCTCGTCAGCGGCAACATAAGCCGACACGTGGGCTCGTCAGCCGAAATAGCATACGAGTACGTCTGCACTTACATCTGAAGCAAAGTATGCACGTCGGAACAACATCGCCAGCGACAAACATCTCCAGCTGAAGCGGCGGCAGCTGTCAGACGGCCGTCCTATAGTGCCCCACATCAACTCACTCTGCCACGGCCTCCTCTTCGACCACCGAGAGGCCGACCCTGGCGTCTCGGTGGCGGCCGTCGATATTGGTGCTTGACACCGAGTCAACAACACTCGCCTTTGTTGAACGCCCGTCTCGACGCGCGGAACGAGAGGATCAAGCGAACTCGTGTAACCCGAGCTGCCTCGCTGTTGACATCTGAGTACTACTTATTGTGGTGAAGGCGTTAGATGTGCGACGAGTTCGTGGTTGCCGAGGTGCGTTCCCACCGCTCCGGAATTAGACTCACAGATGTGCCAGCCTTCTTTAAGTCAGGTCTTGGCGGTAGATTTGGCGGCTTTCTCCAAGACCAAGTAACCAAGTCCTGCACCAAGACCAAGTTCCAGTACCACTATCTCTACCAAGACCAACCAGGACCAAGTACCTGTTTCATATCAGATTACTGACTCCACTGACTGGTTCAATGCTGTTTTTTTTTGCTCATATTTAAATATAAACATCAATACAAATTATATATATATATATATATATATATATATATTTATAGATATATGTATATATATATACCT
>VOPJ01006815.1:0-27887 GCA_014673585.1 Semibalanus balanoides | reverse complement strand
CGGCATGCCGGTTTCTTGGTAGCGTTAGTGATAATTGGCTTATTTTTACCAGAATTAGTTGCTTTCTTCAGCATGGCGCTTTCTAAAAATCATGGAGTCAATTCTCGGGATTTTTCGGAAAATCTAGAGACTTATGGGATAGTCCTAGAGACTTTTGGGAGTGTTACCACCCCTGTAAATTTGGTAGGTGCGTTGCTGAAGGATTACCGCTTGCCTTGCATGATATAGCTCGCTTTCAGGAACTGGTGGTGAGTGGTGAAAATAAACTAAGTCCAGGAACTTAATTTCCAAGGCAGGCAAAGCTGTGGCCCCGTGCATTTCCCGGACAACGTCGGGTACCTGAGCTAGTTCATAATACACGTAATGACCCGACGCAGCTGCGGGACCGGCACCGCGACATTGTGGCGGCCTTGGCCCACGGCGTCATGCGCCATCTGGAGCCGCTGGCTAACGGGCGGCCATGACCGTCCAGGTAAAAACAGCAACAACCTTTAAACGCCCTTCCAACCTGTGCAGGGGCTCCTCTGGGATTCGCGGAAGGACATGATGTGGAGTGGGTGATGGTTAGGGGTCCTTCTGACCCACCCAGGGCCCTTTCGGTCTGGTCAGAGGTCCCTCTGACCTGCACGGGGGCCCTTTGAACTTCCCAGGGGCCCCAGCGTGCTCAGAGGCCCGCGGCCTGGCAAGAGACTGCGTTAGCTGCTTTGTCGAACAGAGTCCATGGTCCCAGGGCAAGCTCGAGAGGCCCCTGAACAGACTCTAATGAGCGCCTGAACATGATCGAGAGGCCCTTGTGCCGTTTTTGGCCCCTGGACAAGCTTACAAGCTTGATGATGATGATTTGGGCTTAGGGGCGCCTCAAGTCCTTAAGTTATGTGATGCCCATCGGACATGCTTGAGAGGCACCTGGTCAGGTTTGTTGGGTCCCTGGGAGGGCTCAATGGGCCCCTGGACATTCTCAAGAAGCCCCTGGGCAGATTTTTGGCCCCTGAGTGGGCTCCAGTATTGGATTTTTGCCCGTTTGTCGGATTTTTTCAATCCCAAAAAATTGTGCTACAAGAAATAAGTATGCTACATAAAAAATGTGTATGCTATACACTATATAACAATTAATATCTGCTGACGACTGACCCCCCCCCCCCCCGGTCTCAACAGCACATGTCTGAGGAGCCAAATAATGGTCATTTGTGTACTAATTTTGCAAATGTACCTACTACAGCTATGCAAAAAATATGCTGCAATCAAAAAGCCCAAACCAAAAATTCAACACAGGTGGGTTCAATGGGTACTTGGACCGGACATGCATGGGAGGCCCCTGGGCAGGATTTTGGGCCCCTGGGAGGGCTTAATGGCCCCTAGACATGTATAAAAGGTCCCTAGATAGGTTTTGGGGCCCCTAAGTGGGCTTAATGAGCCCCTGGACAATAGACATGCCCAAGAGGCCCACTGGGTTGCCTTCGAAGGCCCTTCAGTGACTCTAGGGCCTTTTATATGCAGCAGAGTAACCTCTCACCTGGTTTGAGGGCTCCTCTATGGCTTTTTGACAGCCATTCAGCTAATGCAAGGGGTATCTGGGCTTTTCTTGATGGCCCCCTGTGCCCTGTAAGAGGGGGGGGGGCAATTCCTCCCTTTGCCCCCTGGCTGCGACTCTGGTGCCACAATATTGTCTATGCCACCAACAGCGCAAAGTCTTTCTTTTGATTTTGCATAGCATGAACAGACAATACACTGATATTTCAATTAACATGATCAATGCTTTGATGCATCAGTATCATATATATCACCAATAGCATGGAGTATGGTCATACCAACATTCATCCCACAGCATTTTAGATGTTACAAAACTTAACTATTTGGCACTAAACATTTTCCAGACACTATTATGTACCTTTTATTTGGGTGGTAATTTTTCCTGTGGTAAAAAAACCTTCTTCTGTGGTATTTTGCGCATTGTCTGGTATTTCCACTGATTCTCTGGTATTTTGGGAACTTTGTAGATATATTAAAAATCTTACCTATTATCGGTACTAATGTGGTAAAAATTGAGTACTTATGTGGTTTAAAACTAGTGTTTCCTTCTGTAACTGTTGACTGGCCATGTTCTATTGCTGTAATTAGTTTTCGGGACTAGTATAATTCATTGAATGCAGTAGGCGCTTTAGAATGTTTTTCCTCCAAATTCCAAAATAGCAATGCCTTAGTTGCGGCGGAAGAGGGGGGGGGGGCAGGAGGAGCGAGCAGTCTGTCCCCAATTCAGCCGAGGGGGCGCTTTGTTTTGGCAGGATGCTGACCTCTAGAGGGGGCGATCTGGCCGCTGAGAGGGGGGCGCTGCTGGCCGCAGAGAGGGGGCGCTCTGGCTGCCTGAGAAAGGGCGCTCTGCAGCCTGGAGAAGGGGCGCTCTGGCAGCCTTGAGAGGGGCGCCTGTCAGCCTGAGAGGGGGCGCTCTGCAGCCTGAAGGGGGCACTCTGACAGCCTTGAGAGGGGGCGCTCTGGACAACGGCTGAAGAGGGGCGCTTCTGGCCGCCTTGATAGATGGGGCCGTCTTTGGGCCACCACGAGAGGGGCGTCTTGGCCACCTGACGAGGGGTTCGCTTGGTCCCTCGCATGAAGAAGGGGGCGCTTCTGCCACCTGACAGGGGGGCGCTCTGGCGCCAGAGAGGGCGTTCTGGCCATCCGGAGAAAGGGCGCTCTGGCCTGCCTGAGAGGGGGCGCTCTGGTCGCCTGAGACTTGAGGAGGGGCACTCGGCCGCCTGAAAGGGGGCGCTCTAGGGTCCCAGCCATATCTGGCAACACTTTGCTACTGAAAAAAACACTAGTTGACAGTTACAATACTACAGATTTCAGTGAAATACCACAGATTGAGGAACAATACCACAGGTTTCAGTTAAAATTACCAGAACAGTATAAATCCAGTAAAGAAGGTAATTTTACCACAAATGTCCTTAAAAATAGGTAGACAAAGAATTATCTCCCCTTTTATTTTACTTAGAATGTATCTTACCTAAGAATATAGATACACAAATATTTCCAGAGGGTCACAAGTGTTTGAAGTTAACCCATTGCCACCATGTATATAAATATGCAGATAAAGTAAACAAGTTTTATGTAAGCCAGTGGCGGTAACTCTAGAGTAATGACATCAATGAAACAATATTAACGCAATCAAACCTGACCTTACCTACCGCTTGTAGCCATCAAGTCTGAGCAGGATGAAACCTAAATATTTAAATATTGTAGCCATTAAGTCTGATCAAGACAAAACCTAAATGATCTTGAAGTCATTAAGCCCAATCAAGACAAAGACTAAATAATCTTATAGTCATTAAGTCTGATCAAGATGAAACCTTAATCATCTTGTAGACAATAAGTGTTTGTTTTGTGTCTAAGGCCGAAATAAGGTAAGGTCTAAATCAAGACAAAACAAGAATAATCTTGCAGCCATTAAATCTGATTGCAACAAAACCAAAATAATCTTATAGCCATAATAATTTGCTATCAGGACGAAACCTAAGATTTACTCATAGCTATTAAGACCAATCAGGTCCTGCGACATCATATCCGGGCTGCCATGAATGCTATCTACACTTTGATTAAGCATCAGGTGTTGCATAAACAAAGTTTGGTGACGGGTGAGGCGATAGAAGAGATTAACTATTAATCATTGAAGTTGTAATTAGTTATAGTGTAAAATGTCTTGGAGAAAACATCCATAGTTACTTTAATGTGACATTTCATATTGATTGGTAGGTACCTATAATATAGGGATTACCAATAACTAATGGTGGGACAGACATTGGTGCATCCATCTGTAGTTATTAAATGATATATTCTGCATCAATTGGTGGGTATATTATAGGGATTAACTAATAATTAATGGTGGTAAATCTGTTGGTACAGTTGGGCCCATCCTGGCTCACCGGGCTGGCTGGTGCGGATTTGGTGCAGATTTAGAAAAGCTGATGCAGATTTTGTAGGATGCGGTGCAGACCTGTAATGGTGGGGTGGCAATGCTGCACTGTGAGGAACAGTTGCATGGGCAAATTAACTTAAAGCTTTACATGCTTTTTCATAATAGGAACTAGCACGTTGAAGAAAACATGTCCTCTCGGTTTCTGACCCAATAAGGGCGTTTTACTGGTTTTGATGGGTTGGTGTGGATCTTAAGCTGGCCTGGTGCAGATTTTTGGCCTGCTTGGTTCAGGTAGGTGCAGATTTTGGTCATGGGCTGATGAGCCTCGTGGACTGCTGTGCCAAACTTAACAGTCTGGATAGAGTGTAGTGTTGTAATGTATGTTATCATTGTCACTTGCCATACAAGCCTATATTAGGTAGGTTGAGGTACTCATCCAAAATTTGAATCCATTTATAAGTCACAAAAACTTGAACCGGGCACTACCCAACTGTAACAGTAGGTAATGATGGCAAATGAGGTAAGTTTTAAAACATTGTGAAATTTAATATTTTCCCCTCTGTTGTTAAGTACCTGCTCCGTTGTCCAAAAAACAATATTCAAATAATATTTACACCAACAACACTTCGATGAAAAATTTAAACAGAAATCACGTTTCACCACCTTTCAACACGGCCTTTTGCCGCGCTTTCTATCCTTGCGCTGTGTTTGCCGCATCAGCCTGCCGTAAGGCATGGGGAATGGGGATGTCATTACGGAATTTCCCATTGGTCAGCTGCCAAGTGGCTTAGCATTAGCGATGACGTCACTGGACTTCTTGTCCGACTCGGCTGTATCCGCACACGGCTTGTTGGAGCGCAAAGTGTATAGTGCCCTGGTGCAAATATTCAAACCGAAAAGCTGGTCGAGGGCTCACTCAGGCGGCCACAGGGCCCCTCGGGTAACTAGAAAGCCGCTCATGCCGACATAGTGACCCTCAGGCCTACATAGACCCCCTCCTCAGGCCGACGGAGGGACCTATCGGCAGTGGCGGATCCAGAGGGGGGGGGGGGGCATGGGCCATGGCACCCCCCCTTGGGCCTCGACCTTGAGGGGCACTCTGGGCCGCCTGGGGGGCACTTCTGCCGCCCTGAGGGGCACTCTTGTTGCCTGAGAGGGCACTCTTGTGCCTGAGGGCACTCTTGCGCCTGAGGGCGTACTCTTGGTCGCACTGAGGGGGACACTTCTAGCCGCTGAGGGGCGCTCTTGTCGCCTGAGGGGCACGTGCTAGCCGCTTCAGGGGGCACTCTGGCAGTGCTGGAGGGGGCACTCTGCTTGAGCCTAGGGGTCCTTAAAACATTTTGTAAATAAAAAAAATGCTGAAATAGGGGCACCCGTAAAAATATAGTGGACCAAAATTTTTTTTTCCGGTGAGTTTTCAGATTTGGGTATAGGTAGGGGCACCACTGCAATTGATGGCCCCCTCCTTGCAGATTTTCTTGATCCACCACTGCCTGTCGGGGCGATCGAAATGTCCCCTCAAGCTGGCTGAGGGACCACTCAGGCCACCAGAGGGCCACTCAGGCCACCAGAGGGCCTTTCCAGGCTGACAGAGGGCCCTGTTGGGTAGAAAGGAGACTTCAAGCTGGCCGAGGAACCCTCAGGCAACCAGAGAGCCCCCCATGTCCACATAGGGCTCTCAGACCTACAGAGGGCCCTTCATGCCGATAGAGGGCCCCCTCAGACCGATAGACAGACCCTTAAACCGACAGAGGGTGCCTCAGGCCGATCAAGGGCCCTCTCATGTCGACTGAGGGCCCCCTCAGACCTATTGAGGGACCCTCAGGCCGACAGAGAGCCCCCTCAGGACGACAGAGGGCACCCTCAAGCCAGCAGAGGCCTATATAAGACCCATCAGATTGACAGAGGGCCCCCTCAATCCGACAGAGGGCCCCCTCAATCCGACAGAGGGCCCCTCAAACCGGCAGAGGGCCGTCAGACCGACAGAGAGCCCCTTAGACCGACAGAGGGACCCTCATGCCGACCGAGGAGCCCCCTCAGATGGACCCAGTGCCACCCTCAGACCGACTGAGGGACCCTTCAGACCGGCAGAGGGCCCCTCATGCCGACCGAGGGGGCCCCTCAGGTCGACCGAGGGCCCCTCAAGCCGACTGAGGACCCCCTCAGGCCTATTGAAAGCTCCTCAGACCGACAGAGGGCCCCCTAAGAACGACTGAAGGCCCCTTCAAACCAACAGAGGCCTATAATATAAGACCCCATCATATTGACCGAGGGCTCCTTAAACTGACAGAGAGCCCCCTCAGACCAACAGAGGGTCGCTTCAGACCGACAGAGGGCCATCAGACCGACAGAGGGCCCCTTAGACCGACAGAGTGCCTCTCATGCCGACCGAAGGGCCCCATCAGGTCGACTGAGTACCCCCTCAGGCCGACTGAGGGCCCCTTCAGACCGGCAGAGGGCCCCTCATGCCGACCGAGGGGCCCCCTCAGGTTGACCGAGGGCCCCCTCAAGCTGACTGAGGGCCCCCTTCAGCCCAGTAGAGGGCCCCTCGAATGCCGACCGAGGGGCCCCCTCAGGTCGACCGAGGGCCCCTCAAGCCGACTTAAGGCCCCTTCAGACCGGCAGAGGTCCCCTCAGGCCGACAAAGGGCCCCACGAGGGCCCAAAAAATCAACGATGGTCCCTTTCAAACCCAAGATGGGCCCCTCTGAGCTGCGACGGGGGGGCATTCCGGATTTGCCCCAAATCCCCCCCCCCTTCGCTAGCTGAGCCACTGCGCTCAGGGCCATTCAAAATCCCCAGGGGCCCCTACGACCTTCCGGGAACCCTCTTTGCTGGCTGGCCCCACACTCGACGTGTTCAGGGGCCACCGACGAACTATCACGTTCAAAATTTTTCGTGACCGCACCGAGCCGCGTGCGGCGGACAGCGAAAGGACATGGATGCGAGAAATCCATGCCGAGACGACAAGCCAAGTGACGTCACGCTTAATGTTACGCGTATTGGGGCGTCAAATCCCCTGATGATCTACCTCTCGGCCATGCCGCAAGGCATCTTGGAAAAGTCAAATACAAAATCAAGAGCCATCGGCCCAAGTCAGCCAAGTAAGATATTGCTTTGAAATGAGTCTTGGATATCATCGTCTATACTTGTTCTCGCATATATCTTCCGGGGTTTTAATATGTTAAACAAATTAAGATTTTTCGGATTCTGTCTTTTTTAAATGTTTTTCATCAAATGTAAAATATTAAACCATATGAAAATAAAACGGAATATATGCTGCAAGATCTTGTGCTGAAAGAACCAAGAATGGACGATTCTCGAATCCCGAGCCGACTTTAGTTTTGACTGACTCAAGGCGATGACTTACTTATCGCTCCCTGTGAAATGGGCCTTGCGATGGGTCTGTATTTTATATTCGACATTTCCAAACATGCTACCGCAAAGGCGCATTTTTTGCACGTGTGTAAAGATAGCAGCAGTTCGATATTCAGCTATTCAGCAGATATTCAAAAATCGACGACCACTTCGATTTCGCTCAAATTTGGCATAAAGGTAGTCAATGGTCTACTGAACAATGCCCTAAGAGGGTTAAGCGATGCATTCCATAGTATGGCCTCTAGAGGACAAATAGAGGTCATAGTGAAAATCGACGACCCCTTCGATTTCGCTCCTTCGATCGAAGGGGTCGACGATTTTCACTATGACCTGTATTTGGCCTCTAGGGGCCATACTATGAAATGGCACTCGTTTAACCCTCTTAGGGGATTGTTAAGCTAGCCATTGCTACCTGTGTGCCAAATTTGAGCGAATCGATTAAGGGGTCGTCGATTTGAAAATTCTGCCTGAATATCTGATATCGAAACTGCTGCTAACTTTACACCACGGGGCAATTTTGCCCATAATAAGAAACTCCCCGCTACTAAATTATATCTTAACACAAGCTGCTTAACAGGCCCATTACAGATCTCATGTAAGGCGAGGCGCCAAACTTACCTTACGAGTCATGACTCCTTAAAGGGAGAGTGCCACCTTGCAAGGCCAATCATCGAGTTTTTGGTTCAATCGGTAGATATCGCGTGTCCATATTACACCTGAAAGTTCTTGTTCCCGAAACTGCCCCCATTAGATCAAAAATACATTTGCACCAGCAATGATTGGCAATCATTCTTAAAATTGGAGTCGCCTCCGCCACTATTTTTGAATCACTTCTTGGCGGGACGAAAATTGCTTATTGAAATGCAATCAACATCCCATTCCGTCAGTTGAACTAAATTAAAAATTAACAGTTAATTATGTTGTTCAACAATCCTCAGCTTTTGTTCGATATAAGAACAACCCAATGGCCTAATTTCGGCCAAAGCTATGCTCGACTTTGTCAGAAAAGATAAATGACGTTTACCCTCTAACACAGATAGACGTTGGAAACGTCATGTTTTGCGCGGAATTCGGCTTTGGGCTTTGGGCCTCGGCTTGGCGGGGAGCTATTTTACATGCTAACGAGACAAGATAATTGCGCAGCAGTTCGACCGCCAGGGACCGCTAGTTGATTCAGTGAGTTTTGACGTTTGCAGGCATAAATAACAGTTTACTGACTATACAATTGTTCTTACATTATTATTTGTTCATTATAATAAAAACATGAATAAATTGTTGCAACATAAAGTACGCCTGGCTCACTAGCGGTCCCTGGTGGCCAACGTGCTGGCGAAAAACCAGCTTCTTAGTGCAAACATCCAATGGCGGAGTATGCATGGCTTTGTTTTTAAACAGCTGCGCCCAATATGATTTAGCAATAGTCCAGCAATATGGAAGCGGCCATCTTGAATATATAGTGCTGTGCACAAATGGGGACCAATTTTTGGGAGTTGGAAAAAAAATAGAAATGCTTTGCCGAAACATTACTTAGGGACAAGTTTGAGCAACAGCATACATTATAAATTAATTCCCCAGCATCATTTAACGCTACTTTTTTAGAAACCTCCGAGGGCAACTATCCCTTTAAATTAAATTACTGCAGAAAAACAAAGCTAAGAAATCGCCCGCAAAACCACTGTTTATCATACGTTGAGAGATACAAAATACGTAAGACGAGAAGCTTATGTCATCTAGCGATAAAACCGCTTACTAATGTTTGATGTATCTCACGCAGCCTAGATGGCAGCACCTGGCAGCACTATCATGTATGGTGTTGGTATCTAGCAAGGCCGTATCAGCTCCCCGTCTATCCGCTTATTAATTATTTGATAGCGGTAGTCGTACTTGTGTGCAGAAATGTGCATGGATCTGAAAGAAGATCTTGATCCGAGACGATCTCTCGACAAAACGCATTGTTGGATCTATTATCCCATTGGAATCCACTTTTTTGTTAAATAAATTAGTCTGAATTTTTGTGTGGATGGTTTTCCGAAGTCAGGAAGCAGACCCCACGATCAAATACAACCCATCGCTTGTTGTGGTTCTTGGATCCAAGTGGATTCCTTGATTAAATTTGACAACGGATATTGGATTGGATCTTACAGAAGCACATCCTAAACAATGCAAATAAATATCTGATTCTGTCGGATCGACAGGATCCGACTTATCAGCTATGCCATAATTAAAATTTATAGTATATCTTGACAAAATATAACGAAAGGTATATACTATATAGGTACACCGATGCAGGCTGTAGATCACCAGCGGATCCAGCGGAGACTGGGTGGGCGGTAGCTGGGCGGCAGGAGCTTTATTCCTCCATATCGCATTACATTGGCGAAACTTGACACATTTTCCAATGTAGAAGGAAATATAATAAACTTGTATTGAGGCATGTTTGTTTTAATCCGTTCAATAAGGTACACGGAAGCCGAATCCAATGAGTTTTCCAAATTTGTTGAAACTTTTTTGAAATTTAGCCCCCCCCCCCCTCCGAGTCCGTGTTCTGGATCCGCCAGATCCATGAGGCCCGCCGCATCGCACCCTCTGGGCAGTCGGCCCGGTCCGCACGGCCCAGTATAGAGGTGCCCTGGACCGTCCCGCCGCGGCGCGCCGTCCCGACCGGACCGGACCGGGCTGTCAGCGGTGCCCGGCCCTCCCCGGCCCTCACTCGGCGGCCAACAGTGCCGACGCTCGCTGTGTGTGGCGTGTGGTCTGCGTGTGGTCTCTGTGTGGTCTGTGTGCGGTCTCTGTGTGGTCTGTGAGTGGCGTGTGGTGTGGTGTGGCGGCGTCAACACCCAGCCTCGGATCGCAGCGGCGGCTCTCACCATGCACGAGCTGCACGTGCACGATGTGCTCGGCAAGAAGGCGGCCGGCCACGAGCTGACAGCCGAGGAGATCGAGTTCTTCGTGGATCGCGTCTCCCGGGAGGAGATTGACCGCCTGCAGCTGGGTGAGATTGACAGCTCTGGGCGACAGAGGCCGACTCTGGTTAGATGATGGTGCAGGGTATACCTACTGCCCAGGCACGTAGCCAGGATTTCGTCCAGGGTAGAGGCGCCTCAAAAGGGTCCTTTCCGAGCGTTGAAAGCCCCCCCCCCCAAAGTGATATTAAAAACTCTACGGGTTTCGGCTACTTTATTTGTGATGCACTTTTTTCAGCCTTAAATTAGCTGGATTGGACCAGGACCCTCAGGACCCTCACAGAGGCACATGAATTAGGCACGTTGCCAGGATTTCGTCCGGGGACGGCGCCTCGAAAGGGTCTCTACCAGGCACGTAGCCAGGATTTCGCCCAGGGAGGGGGGGGGCGCCTCGAGATGGCCTATTCCCGAGCGTTGAAAAGGCCCAGTAGAACGGATGAAAAGGTATGCTCCCTCCGTACTGGTAAGGGGCCCATTTGACATGTTCATGGGCCCTTCTAAACCGTCCAGGGGGCCCTTTCTGTCTGGTCAGGGACCCCTTCTACCTGCACAGGGGCCCTTTGAACTTATCGGGGGCCCTCTGGTCTGGCTAGGGGCCTTCCAGCCTGCTCAGTGGCCCTTTCGACCTTGTAAGAAATTGTGCTGGCTACTTTTTCGCTCTACCGAAATGCTCAGGGGCCCCTCCGACCCGCTCAGGGGCCCCTCCAAGTAACAATAACTGTATACATATATGTACCGAACTATAACAAACAACTGGTAATAGTGCAAAATGGTTTCAAAGCAGCAAGAGGCAAAACAATTTTTCCGCGCATAAATGGTCCTTGTGGATCTGGATGAGCCTGGGGGAGATGGCTTGGGGAGATGGTCCTGGTCTGGTCCCCAGCCCCACTATTAGCTCTTCGGTCCAGCAAGTTGGACACCGCTGGTGCAGCTTCGGACTTCTGGGCGCCGATGTCCGCGTCTTTGCGTCCGCGTCATCTTTTTCGGAATCCGCAGAATAGCTAAACATGTAGCCCGCTTGAAAGTTAATATTCTTTGAAAGGAGTGGTCCTTAGAGTCAGCAACTGCCGGCAAGGAGAGACAGGAGCCTCTGCAAGAGCCAAAGGAATTAATTTTCCCATTTCTCAAATTTATATAAGCAATTGCAAAACTTGTATCATGCCGCGAAGCGGCGAAAAATTGTGTAACTTGTTTTAAGTGGAAAGCTTTATTTTGACTTCTGCAAAGGCATTTGTACGATAATTTGTTAACCCGCGCACCGACGCGCACCGCGCATTTGTTAACCCGCGTCTGAGCCAACTTAGAACCGACGGGGGTGGATAAACCCCCTACCCCCAGAGATCTCGAAAACAGCGCAACGTAGCGTGAAGCGGATTTTTTTTAGGTAGGCCGTGACGATTACAAGATAAAAATTAAAGACGATTTCTGCTCAGCTCAATATTGAGGTCACCAGAGGTCAAAACAGGTCAAATTTTCCCATACTTCGAGTCAATTGAGCATTGCTTCACATAATCCAAGCTAGCTCGGTAACTAAGATAGCTAGGAACATTTGGTAAAAAGCACTGAAATACCCTTGAAACGCTCTTTCTGTAACATGTCCTTAGATTTGAGATAGGATCAAAAGTTGACGCCCCAGAGGCCAGAGTTCATCAAATGTAAAAATGCTTAATTTCACGGAAAATGTTTTTGCTTATAAATTTGTATTTATAAAACCAATAGCAACGCTTTTATCACCATCGTGTTTATATTATCATGGCGCGTCGAACCATATATAGGATGACCTAGGTTGGTCAAATTCGAAATTTGACCTGAGCTGACCTGAGGTCATGTTTAGGTCAAATCAAATTTTAAATGACTTGACGACAATCAAGAAGAGAAACAGAATGGCGAAAACCCTATCACTCTGCCTCACGTAGAAGATGAGTTATTGCACAAAAACCATATGTCAAGGGGCACATTGAAGTTGACCTCAAAGAGGTCACGGAAGAAAAGTACAACATACAGTCTTCTTCTTAGCTCCAAGATAGTGATATTGATGAAAACTGATCATACTTAGCTAGGTTTATTCGATTGGTGCGCATTTCAAATTCTCTCTCATTGAACTTATAATAATCAAACAAAAATTGATATGACCTCAGGTCACCAATATAACAAAAATCCTGGATAAACGAACTGTAGATACATATCGCATATGTCCTTATCACACAATGTGAGTTTCAAACTATTTGGTTAACCACTGTGGCTTTGGCATGTCAAACTTTCAAAAACGTGACTTGGGGTCAGGTCATTTAATGTGACCTGACCATGTGACCTTGAAGGTTAGAAGGTAAAAATGTTTACAAAAAAGTGGGGTTAATTGATGTCCAAGCAGTTGTGCGAAAATTGGCAGCGCTGCGCGCCGCCGTTTTTCCGCTACTCCTGAAAAATATCAGGGGGGATATTCGCCCCCCGTCGGTGCGTGGGTTAACTTTCACCATAAAAAGTGAAAGGTTCTATCACTCCGCCTTCTGAGAGTGGGAGGTGGGTTGGGACTTGGGACCCCCTCCCCCGACCCCCCGTCGGCGACACCCTTGCCTGTGCTGGCCAGTTTGGGGCGGCCAAAACATAGTTTGGCCATACGACTTGAGCGTTTGGGAAGGTCATGGCCTCCCCCCCCCCCTGGATCCGCCAGTGTGGTCGTAACGGCACGTCGGTCACTCATTAACTTCACAGTTCTGGGAAACACCGTCAACAATCAAGTTCGCTGACTATCTGGCCCAGATTGTATTGTCAACAGGACAGTTGAACACAGGTATCCAGAACACCAATTTAACTCGTGGAACTCGGATGGGACTTCAACGTGAGAAGGTATGCACAGTGACACAGTGTACACTCGTACCAGTGGCTCAATAACGCGCTACCCTCACCATAGGAAGGACTCACTTTGGTGTAGAGAGAGGGGCCTCCTCGTTAAGCGATGATTGGAGATGCAGAAACTGACATTGGGGATGCAAATTTTAACATAGGGATGCAAGTGCAGCCTCAAAGGTATACAAAGTTACACCCCTGCCTGGCAGAATAACGACTACGCAGATGGATCCATGAGTGCAGCTTTTCAGAAGAAAAAAGTTGATGGGTCAAAATATCACATTGCCTGCTTGTTCTGCATGGTTGAAGTGAAAAATGACCATTTTAACGCCAGGAAACGTTCAAATCTGACCAAAGTCGGTGGGCCAAAGCGGAAAGATGGTGGGGCCCACCATTTCAATAGGAAATTCCACCCGTGGATGGATCATTCGATATTTTCGGACAGCGTTTATAACAGCATTTATAACCGCCGAATGAAGCACAATTACTGTGAGCCAAAAATGCGTGACAAAATGCGAGGCAGCTGTAGCTGTAAGGCAGCATGTGCTTATGCCTTATATCAAGTTTGTTTGGTAAGTTGCGACAGCGACAGCGTCGCTGTGATTCAGATTTAGCAGTGTAGTGTAGTGACCAATAACCACTGTCACTGACTCGGCGCCCCCTGCCGCCGCCGCAGGTGCCTTGCTGATGGCCATCTTCACGCGCGGCATGGTGCAGCGCGAGGTGACGCAGCTGACAGCCGCCATGACCCGGTCAGGTCGCGTGCTCAGCTGGCCCGCCGACTGGACAGTGGTGGACAAGCACAGCACCGGCGGCGTCGGCGACAAGGTGTCGCTGCCGCTGGCGCCGGCGCTGGCCGCCTGCGGCTTCAAGGTGCCGATGGTGTCCGGCCGAGGACTGGGTCACACGGGCGGCACGCTCGACAAACTGGAGGCCATCCCCGGTACGGCGCCGTTAGACGAGGGAGAAGAGGGAGGGGAGGGAAGGGAGGGGAGGGAGAAGCTGGCCAAGATTTGGATCTGGGCGGGAGGATCACGGATAGGCGTCGTTTGGAGAAAAGCCAAAATAATTGTAGTACTTAATTGTTTCAATGTCTGATCGTGCTGGACCGGCAGGGTTCATATGAAGGTGGCTTACCTGTATGACCTGTGACCGGACAGTTTCAGTGCTGAAGAGGCTACCTTGATCACCTGTGATGACCTTTGGACCGGACAGGGTTCATTGAGATGGGCTGAACCTGTGATACCTGTATGACCTGCTGATGACCTGTGGACCGACAGGTTCATGTGAAGGTGGGCTGATTCTGGACCTGGTGATGACCTTGATGACCTGTGGACGCAGTTCAGTGTGAAGTGGGCTGACCTGTGATGACCTGTGGACCGGACAGGGTTCAGTGTGAAGATGGGCTGACCTGTGATGACTTAGACCTGTGGACCGACAGTTCAGTGTGAATGGCTGAGTCTGACCTGTGATGACCTATGATGACCTGTGATGACTGGGACCGGACAGGTTCAGTGTGAAGTGGCTGTGTCTGACCTGTGATGACCTGTATGACCTTATGACCTGGATGACCTGTGATGACATGTGACCGACCAGGTTCAGTTGAAGGTGACTGATGTCTGACCTTGTGATTGGACCTGTATGACCTGTGATGACTGTGATGACCTTATGACCTGGACCGGACGGTTTCAGTGTGAAGATGGGCTGACCTTGGAATGACATGTTGATGACCTGTGGACCGGACAGGTTACAGTGTGAAGATGGTTGATGTCTGACCTTGTGATACCTTGATGACCCGTGATGACCAGTTGACCGGGTAGGTTCAGTGTGAAGATGAGCTACCTGCCGATGACCTGTATGACCTGTTGGACCGGCAGGTTCAGTTGAAGGTGGCTATGTCTGACCTGTGATGACCGTAGACCTGTTAGACCGGCAGGTTTCAGTGTGAAGGTGGCTGATGTCAACCTGTGTTGATTGTGATGACCTGGTGATACCTTGACCGGGCAGGTTCAGTGTAAGGTGGCTGACTGCGATGACCTGTGATGACCTGTGGACCGGACAGGGTTCAGTGTGAAGATGGGCTGATTGCTGACTGTGATGAACCTTTGATACCTGTGGACTGGACAGGTTCAGTTGAAGGTGGCTTATGTCTGACCTGTGTGGACCTGTGATGACCTGTGGACGACAGGTTCAGTTGTGAAGGTGGGACTGCATGTCTGACCTGTGATGACCACGCCAAGGAGGTGGCCAGGATGCTGGTCAGTACCTACCTACTGCGGCACACGGGCGTCACCACCACTGGGGACACTAGGGACATTGTTCCTAGTGATTCACATCCCTCCCTAATATGGTCCCATGGTAATGAACAGGCGCACTTGTATTTGTCTCGAGTAATTTTGAAACCGTGGCGACGCCATTGCTGCAGCACAACATAGTGGACAACTTGATAGTCAGACGAATGCTGGTCAGTGCAGCTGCAGCGCCTGAAAGCGGATAGCCATAGCTAGACGGCAAAACGCTGTTTATAATGATTTTGCCAGGGTTTAAAATTTGTTTGTAAGCCAAGCGTCTAGCAAAATAAAAGGATCTGCTCATCTAGCACAATTGCAAGCAAATTGAGGCGGGAGCATGTTATGAGAAATAAATTGTTATCCAAATGACGCACGTAATCCACTGGAAGCGTTCACCGCTGCCTGGAGAACCCCACCTCCACGAGGTGGGCGACATGGGAGCCTGCCTCCGGTTCAAACGAGCGCCGAGACAAAGGCAACGAGTTCTAACCGGTCCCCTGCAGAGCGGACGCTGGTAACTGACGAGTCGTCACCCTGATAATCCCCTTCACAGGTCAACACCGCTAACGGCATGGGCATCAGCACCGCCGCCCTCATCACCAACATGGACTCGCCCATCGGCCAGTCGGTGGGAAACGCATTGGAGGTGGCCGAGTCCATTCAGTGTCTCCGAGGGGAGGGCCCAGCGGACCTGGTGGAGCTGGTGACGGCGCTCGGCGGCAGGCTGGTGGAGCTGAGTGGCCGGGATTCGGCCGGACACGGCACCCGGCTGGTGGCGGACGCGCTGGCCGACGGCTCGGCGCTGGCCAAGTTCCGGGAGATGCTGGTCTGCCAGGGCGTCAGCGAGAAGGACGCACAGGAGCTCTGCCACGGCGACCCGTGGAAAGTGCTGCCCAGGGCCACCACTGTTGAGGACGTCTACACCACTGGCGCCGGTAAGTGGACGGCGGGAAGAGGGTGCGCCCTCCACGGCGCCTTCTTCGCATGGATTGCATCGAGACTGATGCTCATGTTCTGAGCACGTCAAACAAGTGAAAAGACAATAAAAGAATTGCACATTTCTGTTCAAACAAAGTAGAAGAGAGTAGAACAAAGTAGAACAGATTCCGTCCACAAGCTCCGTGAGGGCAGTCTGCTCCTCACTGATCCAGGACGCTACCCGTCTGACCGGTGTCTAGCTACCCCGTCTGACCGTCTGCCACCCTGTGCCCGCAGGCTACGTGAGCGGCGTGGACGCCATGGCTGTGGCCCGGATCTGTTCGTCACTGGGATCCGGCCGGAAACAGGCCGGGGACCTGGTGGACCACCGGGTCGGCATCACCTTCTCAGTGCGACTGGGAGACGAGGTCGAGCAGGGACAGGCCTGGGCGCAGGTATGTCACAACGTATAATAGGCAAAACGTAGTAGTTTGCATGCGAAAACTTGCAGTAAGCAGCAGCAATCCTAAAACACGCACTGAGCACACCGGATCTGGGGAAAAGGGCGTCATAATAATTCGTAGTTTCCGCGATTTGAATTCCAATGTGTCTTAGAACTATGTTCCCTTCCTTGTTCGGCCCATTACCATTGGTTTTGTACAACCCATTTCTGAACCATGACAAATGGCCAAAACAACTAATGTAGGACGCCCACAATTTGTAGCGTCGGTGCCACCAATGCCACCTGTGCCGACTGCGCCACCTGTGCCGACGCAGCTGGAGTCGGAAGTGCGCAGGCCGCAATCGCGTTGTGTTACCGGTGCTGGTTCACTACTGGAGCCTTGCAGTGTCTGAGCCGGACGACGAAGGGGCAGTGGATTACACCGCGCCAGCTTCAGATAGTGAGGATCACGTCCTGTCAGGGTCACCTGTAATCTAAGAACTGGTGCTGCTGACTACACCACTAGTACACCAGGAATAATAGAATAACAATGTTATTGTTGTTAATGTTATTCTCTTATTCCTGACTACACAGAGCGTCGTCAACAGAAAACAAGGAACGGCATAAAAATAAAACGTTTCTAATATGGTGGTCTGGAGTTTTTGTTCAACCAGTTGTGTTTTGCGTCCAACTTAGTTACTATTCGTGGCTCTCAGACCATATCAGTTACATATAATATGATTTGCTTGATAGACAAGCAAGATTACCATAGTTATCATAATTCGGAATAACGCAACTCAATCATGTAGTCGCGATGCAGCTTTGAAGAGTGAGAGATTCTGAAGGTCACGTGATTCGAACTTGAGGACGAGGATGCATTGGAATTCAATATATTACATTGTTAGCCAATTAGATCCCAGATCCATTGAGTTCCAGACCAACTAGGGAAAGATCGATATGCAACAGCACTAACCTTGCCTTGATCAATTCGATATCCCTCTCCCTAGGAAAATATCCGTAAAGTTGTAACACCGTGCCGTTCTGTTTCAGATTCACCACTGCGGGAACCTGACTGACGCCGGACGGCAGCTCGTACAGGAGGCGCTGACCTTGACCTCGGAGAAGGTCACACCGACCGACCGGGTCACTGATCTGGTACAGAAGCAGTGACACGGACCGGTCACTGCCCTGACCTCGGACCGGGTCACTGACCTGGTAAAGAAGCAGTGACACGGACCGGTCACTGCCTGACCTCCGACCGGGTCCTGACCTGGTAACACGAAGCAGTGACACGGAGGTCACTGCCCTGACTCGGACCCGTCACTGGACCTGGCTACAGAAGCAATGAACACGGACCGGTCACTGCCTTGACCTCGGACCGGGGTCACTTGACCTGGTACAGAAGCAGTGAACGGACCGGCCACTGCCTGACCTCGGAGCGGGTCACTGACGCTGGTACAGAAGCAGTTACACGGACGGGTCCTGCCCCTGACGTCGGGTACCGGTCACTGCCTGGTACAGGAACGTGACACCGGATCCGTTCACTCACTGCCCTGACCGGTCACTGCCCTGACCTCGGACCGGGTCACTGACCTGGTACAGAAGCAGTGACACGGACCGGTTCACTGCCCTTGACCTCGGACCGGGTCACTGACCTGGTACAGAAGCAGTGACACGGACCGGTCACTGGACCGGCCACTGCCCTGACCTCGGACCGGGTCACTGACCTGGTACAGAAGCAGTGACACGGACCGGCCACTGCCCTGACCTCAGACCGGGTCACTGACCTGGTACAGAAGCAGTGACACGGACCGGCCAGCCCCGGGCAGGTACCGGGCGCAGTGCTATGCATCAACATTCAACACTCGACAACGCAGGGAGCTTAACTGTACAGTGTAGGAGAACTTAACAGTGTAGTGTCGGTGACAGCCGCGGGTCGAAGGGCTTTGATGTCTCTGGTAAAAACCAAGGCACACCATGCGAAACTATGGTGAAACTATTACTATGGCAAATAAGTACTTCTCTTTTGTCAACTGTCTACTCTCCCGGAAACATAATAGAACAAATGTCTGTATTTTGGTATCAAGAGGTTTGCAGCAATTGACAAGTGCGGCGGCCTTGTGAGCGTACCTTGCACATATTGGGGTCTATGGTGACGTGCCGCAAAAGTAACAAGCCAGCTCTGCCGTTTACACGCCAGTTACAAGGCGGATGGACAGGCGCCCTGGTACGTACAAAACGGTGCAACAGCGAGGAAATAACACAACTTATTCACGGTGACCCCTAATGGGGCATGTATTTACGCTGAACTGGACGAACACTTTGACGGAGAAGCTTCTTGTCCGTAGCAGATGTCGAATACGAACACGTATGGCTTGTTTAAGTGGCAGCCTTTTGCGATGTCAAGATGCTCATACATTATGTAATGGGTCCATCTAGCGTAAATAAAGTGACAAAGTAAAATTTACGGTATGCTGCATACGTATGAAGGCATTACGGCTACATCCCAAATGATATATATATTGTATATGATTTATATAATTATGCGAACATATATATTCCCCAGCCTATATGGCGTGTTTAAGTAGTGCAGCCTTTTGCGATGTCAAGATGCTGATAAATTATGTAATGGGTCCATCTGGCATAAATAAAGTGACAAAGTAAGACTTACGGTATGCTGCATACGTATGAAGGCAACGGCTACATCCCAAATGATATATATTGTATATGATTATGCGAACACATTATATATTCCCCAGTCTATAACGTAAGGAAATGATATCAAATATTTGTTCAAGAACGCCGGCATTAATACCGATACCTCAACAAGTTCACACGATGCCCAAAGTAAACAACAATGTCAAAACATCAGAGCACATCATACATATATCGAGAACTTCCTATATGTCCTTCATAACTTATGGCATGCAACCTCAATAAGAATACACCATGCAGGCACTCACGGAATAAACGCAGCGCGACCATACATCAGAGGCTCATGAACGAAGCGAGTGCGCGCCTTACACATCACCGGCAAGCCCCCTCTCATTCGAACGACACCCCCAAACATACGCCTCCCGTAACGCGCGGATTACCAGGGCGTCACGCGTATCGGCGGCTAGACAGCGTCGTCGTCGGGGGGAGGGGGAGAGGTCATCAGAACACGGGTGCCGCCCACAGGGCCAGCCAATGGCCGGCCGTGCTGACCAGCTCTCATATGGTGCGTATCGACAGAGACAGTAAACAGTCAGAGCGAGCGCCGAGCCGACCGGTGCCACCTGGGACCAGGCGAGGTCAAATGAAACCGAACGGCGCCGCACAGAGCCGGGCAGGACCGGGCGGAGCCGCACAGAGCCGGGCAGGACCGGGCGGAGCCGCACAGAGCCGGGCAGGACCGGGCGGAGCAACACAGAGCCGGGCAGGGCAGCACGGGACCACATGAGACCTAACGGAGCCGGACAGGACCGGGCAGAGCCGCACAGAGCCGGGCAGGACCGGGCAGAAACACACGGGACCACATGAGACCTAACGGAGCCGGACAGGACCGGGCGGAGCCGCACAGAGCCGGACAGGACCGGGCGGAGCCACACGGGACCACATGAGACCTAACGGAGCCGGACAGAGCCGGGCAGGACCGGACGGAGCCGGGGAGAGCGAGGACAGACATGGCAGCACCAGAGACGGGACACAGCTGGTACGGCTCATGCCAGTGTCGCCGTCATGCTGCGCTAATCACCGGGTTATCTTGATGTTTACCTCCCCCTCCCCCTCCCCAGGGACCCGGCCGGCACCGAACCAGAGCACGATACGTGCTTCGAGCGGAATGCGGAACATCCCTGGTGAACCGGACTTCTGTCAGCCTGTCCTCCCCTCCTCCCAGACACGGTCAAGAAGAAGGTCACGGTCATCTGGATCAAGTGACGAGTGACGACAATGATCGACCCGTACTGCCTACGTGACAGGCGTCCAGCCAGATACCGGCTATATTATCACTGGAGAAGCAGCCACCACGGCACGACAGCACAACACACGGCCGGCCGGTGATGGGCCAGCAGGAGTGTGGCCGCGAGGATACTCACTACTCAGCCATCTGAGACGGGGCGGGAGGCAGGGGGAACATGCTAGGGGTGTGGGGCAGGGGAGATAGAAGCCCCATGACAGGGGAGTGAGGCGGGGTAGAGCAAAGCCCCATGATAGGAGAGAGAGTGCCAAGAGAGAGAAGCCCCCATAATAGGAGAGGCAGGCAGGGGAGAAAAAAAAAACATGGTAGAGGAGGGAGGCAGGCGAGAGAGAAGCCCCCCATGGTAGAGGAGGGAGGCAGGGGAGAGAAGGTCACATGGTAGAGGAGGGAGGCAGGGGAGAGAAGGTCCCCATGATGGGGGATGATAGGGTTTTGCATGATAGGGCTTTGCTTTCCCCATACAGGGGAAAGCAAAGCCCCATGATAGAGGAGTGGGGCAGGGGAGATAGAGGAGAGAGACAGGGGAGAGAGCCCGCACAGCTGTGAATGTGGGAAGGAAAACAATGGAGAGAAGCGTCCCACACGAGACGGCCATGTCTGAACCACACGGGGACCTATCAGGGACGAGGTCATGACACTGGAGCCCCCCGCTCACCCGACCTGCCTCTCTATGGTGTCAGCATCACACTGAGTCACAACACTGCGCCCCCCCCCCCTCCTCCGCCTGTCATGGAGGCAGGCGTCATAAGACAATATCACTCAGCTGTCCTGACTGACGGTGACACACAAGTACCGACTTCCCCCAAGCCCTGCCTAGCGCGACATAGCCCGACTTGCCTGCCCTGCCTAGCGCGACATAGCCCGACTTCCCTGCCCTGCCTAGCGCGACATAGCCCGACTGCCCTGTCCTGCCTAGCGCGACATTTCCCGACTTCCCTGCCCTGCCTAGCGCGACAGAGCCCGACTTGACTGCCCTGCCTAGCGCGACAGAGCCCGACTTGACTGCCCTGCCTAGCGCGACATAGCCCGACTTGACTGCCCTGCCTAGCGCGACATAGCCCGACTTGACTGCCCTGCCTAGCGCGACATTGCCCGACTTGACTGCCCTGCCTAGCGCGACATAGCCTGACTTGACTGCCCTGCCTAGCGCGACATAGCCCGACTTCCCTGCCCTGCCTAGCGCGACATAGCCCGACTTCCACGTCCTGCCTAGCGCGACATTGCCCGTTTCTACACAATCGACCTTCAGTCCGGCCTGCACCCTCATCTTCGTCACGGCGCGAAGCAGCACTCACGCCGTGACTGTCACAGGAGCTGCCGGCGGGGAGGCTAGTTGAGCATGGTGCGCCGCACGTAGATGTTGTTACGCTGCTCCTGGACCTGGCGCTTCCAGCGGTCCTGCCGGTTGCCTACCCGGTTTAGCACGTTACCCTGCTCGTACAGAGGTTGCGCCATCCGGCCTCCCAGGTCGTCCTGAGAACAGCAGGGGAGCGTCAGCAGCGCCAGTGGAGAGACAGATCACACGTCAGCGGGATGGATCAGAACTCAGCAGGTCCCAGATCTCAGGAGAGCGAACAGACATTCAGTGCCATCTCACCCAATAAGGTGATCGGAGGTGGCGCCACCTAGCTGGCGACTCGAAATACTTTAACCCAACACGCTCTATTAGTTGCAGAAGATAACAACGGGATAATATTATTAATGCGTGACCTTCTGAGGCAATCGAATGGCATCAGTTGTGGTTGACTGCTACACAGCACACACGGCATAACTTATATTTTGAACGCCCATAAACTGGTGTTACCTGTACGGCAACTGTTCATGTCTGTAAACATTATATACTCTATACTGTCAATATGAGGTGAGCCAAACTGCAATACCAGGACCAGGACAGTGATGTCTGTCCCGGGAGAACTGAGCCCACAGTGTGGCGGACCACACTGCGCTGCTGCCGCGGGGGCGGGGGCGGGGCCACAGCCGCCCACAGCTCTGACCTCGTCATTGGACTGCTCCTGGTACGTGGAGGCGGCGGCGCGGCGCTTGTTCAGGATCGGGTCCAGGCAGCTGAGGAACGTCATGTAGATGACCAGCACGGAGATGATGCAGATGATGAGGATCACCACCACCTGCCGGCGCACAGGACGGCAGTGTTAGGGAGGGGTCGACGGTGGCGAGACATGTCCAGCCGGTGCAGACACGCTAACGAGATGCTGTAGGCCGAACGAGGCTCAATACACAATATTGCGCTAGTTGCAGGGCTCTTTGAAAATGTCAAGAAACATCCATTTTGTAATATGGAGCAGAGTAACAGTCTTGTTGTAAAGTTCAGCTCACGAATATTGTACGGTTGACCATCCGTTCACCCGCATGTCGCACAAACAAACAGAGATAAAAAATATATTAGCTATGTGTCGTCCTTGTTGAATCAGGCACACAGACTATTCTGATTAAAATGTATTCAATCCCCATAATGTACAAAGCTTTTTGGATCAATCAATGAAGCAATGCAAGCATTTATGAAAACGTGTCACGTTAAGGAAAACGCCACACGTCTGCTCGTCTAACCGACGCCACTGAGCAGCAAGTCGGATCAAAACGCACCTTGATTGTAGTCGTGTTGCGGCTCTCGAACTTGCACTCGCAGAGAGGACAGAACTCGCGACTCTTCGAGAAGTTGGCCGGCAGTTCCGGCAAAATGACGTTGTCACAGTTGCTGAAATGTATAAAGCCGTAAGATCATGTCGATTGTCACAACTTTGTCACAGCCATTTACAAAAAAAGAAATATGCAATAGCCTAATAGCTAAAGGAGGCCGCACACTAGACCATTCTGCGCGTAGACTCGGCGATATCGCTACGATTTTCCGCCCATTTTCAGTGTTTTTCAAAGTCCACGCCAGCCGAAATGATAAAAAACGCAAGTTCAACACCCCGAGTGTCCACTGGCGGATTCGCGGAATGGCGGGAAAAGCTGGTCCGTACAAGCTTTTTCCGCGGTTAAACGCCGCGGAACCGTGAACAAAAAATAATGCTCACAGTGGCGAATCTATGCAAGATAGAGATACAAATTTTGCACAGCAGGTTTTTGCTACTGTGAAATTTATTATGTAAAAGTTTCGTGGTTCTAAATGTATATCTTCGTCAAAAAATGGCCATCAAGTGTTGCGAGTAGGGACAGCACAGGCCGTAAGTCGGCGGAACCAGGCAGGGGTATCGCGGGCAGACAGCGACAAATCCGCCGGAATACGACGATATTAAGCGGTATTGCCGCGATTTCCCCGACAGATTCGTATACTTTTCATCCCTCCAGGAATAGGGTTAACCTTTACAAACGGTCATGGCCTGGCCTGATACATAATATAAACACGCGGACATGCAACAACAGAAAAAGACGCATGGATGGTATGTGGTGGTTTGAAGTCCAAAGTACTGTGAGTGGTGCTGGAGCCCAGGGGCGGATACAGAGGGGGCGGCGGAGGGCGCCCCCCCCC
This sequence comes from Semibalanus balanoides, assembly GCA_014673585.1. Taxonomy (NCBI): domain Eukaryota; kingdom Metazoa; phylum Arthropoda; class Thecostraca; order Balanomorpha; family Balanidae; genus Semibalanus; species Semibalanus balanoides. Next base: position 3,688 of record VOPJ01006815.1, on the reverse strand, counting down.
CCTGCGTCCGCCGCGCAGAAGGCGCGGAAGGGTCTCGCAAGTAGACCAGTTTCCGCGCCGAAGGCGCTGAAATAGGCCTGCTTACGGGGTTTAATATCCGACGTTTGCTGCACGGTCGGATGCCGCCCTCACATCATGGCCATGTGTCGCCCCCTAGCCATATGCCGCCTTATGGCCAGACCGTGACGGCAGGGTACCGTGACGGCAGGGTAGAGACTAGAGAAGTGTATATGTCGGCAGGCCAGAGAGAAAGAGGTGAGTGACCTAGCCGTGTCAGACTTAAGGCTAGGCACATCTATGATCGCCTTCGAATATACGTTCTAATGACGGACGTCATACTTACATTTGAGAGTGCTTTGAAAATAGTTCATTATAATTTGTTTAAATATATTTATATTTTTAGAAAATACAAACTACTAATGAGTAATCTTAGGAAAATTTGCGTTTTTGCTGGATTGTTGTTATTTATTAACATTTGGCGCCCCTGAAGGCCAATGACAGCAAAAAAGCAGCCTCATCGGAAACAAATCCTAGATCCACCCAAGTTTGAAGATACGGCGCCCCGATTTCCCGGAAAAAATACGTCTCTGTTCTTCGAAAAATACGTCCCTGGTCCCCGAAAAATGCGCCCCTATGCCCTGCGCTCCCCTTAGAAAAATCCTGGATCCGCCCCTGCTGGAGCTACAGATTATATAACATTGGGCTGGTAAACAGTGAACAGGAGCAATCGCCCCGCGATGAGCCTTCCCAACTAACGAGCAACCACAATGTCTAGTGTCAATTATAGGTAATAGACCATAGACATTGGACGGCCAACATCACTAAGGCGTCGCCAAGGATGCGGAGAAATCAAATGTTATGTTTGACAAATTCTAACCCACCTACCCCTCATCAGAACAAAATGGCACAATCATAAGCAAACTGAGAATTTCGAGCGCGGCATATCATCGAAGTTACGATAACTATGCATTTAAATGACGACCTAGAAAGGTTTCGTTCGGTTATCGGTTGCCGTTGGTTAGTCTACACTCTACATAGTTATCTTGGTTATCGTCTGCGTGGATACTGGGTGCTGATTGATTGATGACACGCACGTCACGTGACATCTTTCCCGTTACTTCAGTGCACAGAAAGCAGCGAAACACATATTGGACTTCTGTGAAATGTTGTATTGTACTCAATGCCAACTTGTTTATTTATTTATGGAACTATGCCTCTTATTCTCGATACATTATTACCATCTATATTCTGGCAAGGTCCGTCACACTGGAAAATGTTTCATGGTGATTGGTGCTTTAGGGTGTCAGAACTCTACATGGCTATATGGCGCCCACGATTAAAAAATGCTTGCAACCATCACTTATAAGACAATAAGTTCATAATTTAGTGCTACATATGCATAGAAATTTGCCTGGATCTCGGAAAAGAAGAGCACATGCAAGATGATTTACATATAAAATCAGACAACAAATCTGAAAACCTACTAGACCTCACAAGCCACAGCAGTATATATCTTTGACCATGGATCTGTTTAACAACGAGTCATCAAGGCCACAGCAGTCCTCCCAGCCCATCCCTTTGCTTACCACATGTTCGGGGCGACATTGGCGATGTAGAGTTTACGATCTGAGGACGATCCGTTGACGACATTTGGGTTCGGGCACACGCACTTGCAGCGGACATCCTCGTACAGTGCCTGCAGGAACAGAACACACACACATTACATAATACATATGCACACCATTGAGGGTGTCCTCAAAGACCCCGGTGAGGTGAGACAGTCAGTACAGTTCCAGTTACCAGTAGCTTGGCTGATTGTGGCAGCATCTCATACAGCTATTCAGAAAGGGTGAGCAGATAAGTTTGCCTCCAGTACTATGCCACACAGAATTGACAAGATAAGTTTACAATGAGGCACAATGCTGCGAGATGCCAGGCTGGCCCTCTTATGAACAATTGACACTTAACCTTGCATGTCAGTTAGGTGAAATTAGATTATTTCCAAGGCCAAAACCTAGTGGCAATGAGCTACAAGGACGTGATATCATCACTTCTAACACACAACCTTAAAATTGTTGTTCTATTTACCTGTGGAATAGCATGTAACACATACCTGTGTACTGTGTATGTTGTAGGCAAATATAACAAACAAAACTGAAAACATTGCCATGGATCTCATCTTGATGCAATTATTTTGGCAAGATTATCTAGAAAAGGGACAACAGTTAAAACACTTGTCACATTGGCATTGGCTTCTCTTGTATTTCCTTCACTCCTAAGTAATCATAGCTCTTGAAGTATACAATTTCAGATGCCAGAATAAAATAGAGAACTTGTTGACACAAAATTAACCCCAAAAATTAAGCTGGAGGGGCATAATCTGCCCCCCCCATCCCGGATTTTCTCAAAACCTATTAAAGATATCAGCGTGAAACTTGCAGTAGCTTTTGATACATCAATTCGACGCCTTCTATAAAATGGCGTTGAAATTGATCACGAGCTTTGGAAGATAATGACGTTTTAATGATGTCATGTCATGCCATTTTAGTGGAAGAAACGCTATATGTTGGAAAAATCGCAGAAAATGGAGTTTTTAAGCACTAAAGAAAAGCAACAAAAGAAAGAAAACGATATTGTCTTCAACATAAGCATCTCAGATTTCCAAAATTTTGAGTTTTTGACCCACAAAAATTCCCAATACGTTTTTTTTCAGGAAATTTATCACAAAACCGACTTTTTGTTATAAGATATTAAAAAACACACACAGAATATATGTGAGATAAATAAGTATGAACGATACCCAAACCAAATTTAAAAGCAACATCTTTATTTTTGACTGACTTATGGCTCCCAGGTATAAGTAGCTCATGACGTCATTTTTTTAATTACTATTTTTGCATTTTCGACCAGATATAGACAAATAAATGCCTTAGCTGTATTACTGAGACATCATAAAAATCTAGCATATAAACATGCCTTTTTTATTAAGATTATTCAATTTCAAATTTTGCACTGAAATGACCTGACTTTGACCTTATATGGATCCAGGTTGTAAAAATGGCTTCTTCTATCGAATTATATGTGTAAAACACTCATCAGCATCAGCTCATAGCCTGAGGCTCCATACAGTGTGATAAGATAATCATTATTTGCTGCAGCTACCAGGCTATGTGGCGCCCATCCATACACAGTCTCCCTCCAGCATATGAGAAGATTGCTGGTTATTAGAAAGAGTTAAAAAAGGCCAACACAAATAGTAAATTGTCTTGAACTCTTGATAGTTTCCCTTATGAAGATATATGACAAAAAAAAAATCTGATATATATATATATATATATATATATATATATATATATATAAAGCCAAAATCTTCTGATCTTCCCATTTAAGTCCTCAAATTTGTCAATGGTCAGCATTCTGGAAATCTAAAGGGAATGTTTAAGTTTAATATGAAAAATTGAGGTAGAGGTCATCAGCATTCAGCCTTAACTTGTTATAAAACAAAGTAGGACTAGCTACAACAGTCATTTTTTAGTCAGAAGGGTAGTAGAACATTATAATAAGTTACCAGGGGATGTTAATGCTGCAGTGACACTTGCTTCCTTCAAAATTATATTATATAAATACTTTAGAGAGAATGGATATGTTCATAAGTGCTTGTGGGAGTAGGTTCATTTTCCAAAAGTCA